>PVIW01001773.1:0-266795 GCA_004026585.1 Noctilio leporinus
TCTCTCTTTGTCTTTGAAATTAGCCATTTTAATAATAATGTGCCTTGGTGTTGGTCTGTTTGGGTTGATCCTCATTGGGACCCTCTGTGCTTCCTGAACTGGATTCATGTTTTCACTCATCATGTTAGGGAAATTTTCTATCATGACTTTTTTGAACAGATTTTCCATTCCTTGTTTCTCTTCTCCTTCTGGTATCCCTATGATACAGATGTTGTTACATTTCATGTTGTCCTAAAGCTCTCTTAACCCCTCTTCAGTCTTATTCAGCCTTTTTTTATTCTCTTATACTGTCTTGGAGTATTTGTCTACATTATCCTCCAACTCGCTGATCCGGTCCTCTGCTTCCTCTAGCCTACTGTTGATTCCTTCTACTGTATTCTTTAATTCAGAAGTTGTATTCTTCATTTCCTCCTGGCACTTATTGATAGTTTCTATGTCCTTTTTCATGCTGTTGTAGTTCTCAGTAAGTTCCTTGTAACTTCCCTGGAGTTCTTTGTAATTTCCCTGGAGTTCTTTGTAGTTCTCCTGGAGTTGTTTACAGTTTTCTTTGATGTGGCTGAGTCCACTGAACTTCTTTATCATCATTCTTTTGAATTCCTTATCTGATAGTTCAGGTGCCTCTGTTTCATTTTGTGGTCTTTCTGGGGATTATTCTTTCCTTTTGGTGATGGACTGATTCTTTTTTTCCCCATTTTGGGTGTTTGTTCTTGCTTGCTTTTTATTTTTTATTTTTTTGTTTTTTCCTTGGGTTAACCTGCTTTGCTTCCTTGCCTTAGTTGAGCACCCTTCTGTGATAGGAGATTTGTGGAGTTCAATGTTGCCATCTCCCAGATTTTCTCCACTTGCTGTTCTTGTTGTGTCCTTTATTTGGGCTGTCTGGTTATATTCTGGACCTGTGGGCTTTTAGCAGAAAAAAAACAAACAAACAAACAAACAAACAAACAACCATAGCAAAAAACAAAAAACAAAAAAATCAAAAGGAAAAAAGAAATAAAAACAATAATAATAAGAAGAAGAAAGGCTTTAGATGGCTGTTCACCCTTAATAATCCCTGATTGGTCCAGATGGAGCCTGGACCTGAGGGCTTTTTAGCAGAGAAAAAAAAAGATAGAAAGAAAGAAAGTAAAAAAGGGAGAAAGTCACAAGACAAAGAGAAATCAATATTAATAAAGAAAGGGTTTAGGTGTCTGTTCACCCTCTATGATCTCTGTTTGGTCCAGGTGGAGCCAGGACCAGTGGGCTTTATCAGGGAGAAAAGAAAGAAGAAAGAAAAAAAAGGGGGGTTAGGGAGAAAGTCACAAAACAAAGAGAAATCAAGAGGGTCTGTTCCCTCTGAATTTTTATCCAACACACATGGATGTGGGATCAGCCTGTTTTATGTCTCCGCTCCTCCTACCAGTTTGGGTGGATATAGCTTCTTTAATTTTGTGGTTATCAGACTTCCATTCAACTCAATTTCTGCCAGTTCTGAGTGCTGATTATTCTATAATTTAGTTTTAATTTTGATGTGGTTGTCCAAGGAAGCAAGCCATGTTTCCCTAAGCTACGATCTTGACTTGAAGTCTCAATACTCTAATTTCTAAAAAATAATGTGTTTGTTTATTAGTGTACATGTATGATATACAAGTACTTAACTCACAAATGGATTAACTGAATGTTCAGGTACTCTCAAGACCTTTAGTAGTTCAGGTATATAACCTACAAACCAGAAATTGTACAGCTTAAAGGAAAGCTAAAGATCAGTCAGCTAAACTCACCTACTTTACACATGGAAGCAGCAGCTCCATCAAAGCTAAGGAACTTGGCCAAGGTCATCCTATTGACACAGGTTCTCTCCAATGTGTTCTTTCACCTCCAAATCTGTTTTTAAAAATATCCTAAGTAAAAATCCACCTGATAATTTGAAGAGGAAGAAAAGGGATATTAAAAATAACGATGTATGTATGGATAGAAGAAAATGACCACCTGTGATGGGATTAACCTAGCTGTGATCTGGGAAAGACAAAGTTGGGGAACAAAGTGTGGGATTGATCATTATTACATCCCTAAGAAACAAGAAAGCATTGACTGGGTAGGGGGAGGTCAGCTTTGTGCATGAGACACAAATTGATGTTAACCTAGGGTGACTTGGTCACTGCCAAATTGGTGGGAGTGAGAGGAAAGTTGGAAGGCAATTTAGATATGGGATAATTTTTTAAAACCCAAATTAATGCCAAAAAAATTTATCATAAGCAATAAAAATATAAATAGAGATAGGATCAGATGCTGTACTTGGATGATCGTGCATCGGTCTCCATGCCCAAATCATGGTCTGGTTCCAAAAACCTTTATTTACAAAAATTGGCAGCTGACCTTCAAGCCATGGCTTGCCAATTGGTTTTTAAAACCCTGCATCAAAAATGATCACTTACCTTAACTGCTGAGAGTTTTGGCATCCTCCTGAAGTTGGTGCCCAAGGTGAGTGCCTCACTCATCTCAGTTTAGTCCTAGCCCCGAGATGACCACTGCAAACAGTGTACAGTGGCTAAGTTAGCTTATAAAGGCAACTAGAATGTAAAACAAAAAATGGTACAAAATAACGTAAAACAAAATAAAGTTATGTGTGCATTTGTTCATGTAATTATTCTTTCATATAGCTACTTTAGATTCAAGACCATACATTTTTATAAATAAGAGTGAAGATAGAAACCATGGTACCTCCAGGGCCTCACTGGAGGGGGCCGAGGTACAAGGACCTCCATACTCAAAAGTTCACTGAGCTGATCAGGAGCAAAGCTACAGCACTAAGAGATCCAGGGATGAAATTTGTGTTTTAGCAATTCCCACATTACTTCAGTGTCTAGCATCCTCTAACCTCACATTTATACCTACCCAAGCTTCATATGAGAGCCCCTTTGGTCAGTTTTAAGCATTCATTATGGTCCAAAAGTAACTCAGGGTTCCAGAGAAAACCACAGTCCAAAGATGAAGTCAGAATTTCTTCAGTATGTGAGTGGTGATTTGTCTGTCTTATGATTCTTATACACCCATTTCCCAAATAACCTCCAGTCTGAAAGAACTCATCTGAAATGTTACACCTCCTCCAAGAATATACAGTACAATGATTCCCTGTTTCAGGACATTATATGCTTTAGTGACTCCAACCGTCTTTGGATCTGTTGTTTTCCTATTAAGGTGTCAACTGAGCTCATAATCATATTTAAAATCAGCATGGCTTTCTTCTAACTGATCAAGTACATACTTACAGATTTCCTGATGTCCCGATCAGAGAACATTATTACCCGTGGGGTCATTGTGAAGGTAATACAGTTGTCTTTAAAACTCTGCAAATAGTTCTCAGAATGAGTAATGTGATGTTTACTTACATCTACTCTACCCCCCTGCACCTCCCCCCATACCAGACTATTAATTTGATTCTGCTAGAATTCTTTGGGCTCATCTGTACAGCCATTTTTATATTAGAACGTCTGGACTTCATTGCTGCCAACTGAGATAATTGTATCCATGAGAGGTTTTTTCTTCTTTCTCTTTTTAAGTTTCTTGTTGTTGATTTCTGAAGATATGGCAAGGTTTCTTTCTCTTTATATTTTACCAGCTAAACTATTTGATGTGTCATAAATAAATACATAGAACAAGTTGTTCATTAAGGAAGTGAAAGTTAAGTCATAATAAATTTCCTGGAGTCAAAGAACACCCTTTTATCTTTCCTCTCAGAGTATATTTGGGATATAAAATTAGAACAAACCTGAGGACATGTTGGTATGCATCTGTGTGCTTTTATTGCCAAGTAGAAGAGGTGAGATAAGTCTGTGATAAATATCTCGGGAGGTACACATTCATACTGGACAATCCCAAAATGACTGTCCTGTACTGGAAAGAACATCACGCTCCCTTCAGTAATTTACAGGCTTTTTTGCCTTCCTGTGCCTGCTGGTACATGCTGGGTAGTCCACTTGGCCGGAGCATTAAGCACTGACTGCGCCGCAGGAGAGAACCAGCCCAGAGTGCTCCAGGGGCACGGACACGGTAATGCTCAGCCTGGACAAAGAGGAGGGCATCCAGGGGTGAGCCCTGAAGAGCCAATTAGACTGTGGCTGGAATGGGGCCATGGGAAGCAATTTAGCTAGCAGGATCCCTGAAGTTGAAGGACACCAGAGCTACTTCCACTTTTTAAGGTCCTAGTGTATTAAGAATAAATGTTAAAAATGTGTTGAAATTGGGGTATATTTTAATTTGTTTACAAGAATTGAAAAATGAAACTTTTTCTCCCATTGGTACGTCTATTTCTATGTGGTTTTACCTCATTGGAGAATATGTCCAAAGTCCACATTTGAGGCCCTTAGTGAATGAATGGCAGGCCCCACTTACATACTTGGCTGGGACTCCACTGCACCATAGTTCACCCTCAACTTGGACCAGACAGACAGCCTGACAGACAAAACCCGCTTCCCTTTTACCCTGCACCCTGGACTGCCTGTTCCCAGAGCAGGCCCTTGTAAGTATCCATTGAAAATATGAATTGAATGTTCTTTATAGAGAGAAACAAAAGCTTTCTTACCTCATTCCTCTTCTGAAATGCTCCCCTGCTTGCCTCCCCTAAACCACACACCCTACCCTACCCACCTTGGAGGTTCAAGCAAAACACCATGTTTTTTAATAAAGATCACCTGTCCCAATTACTGTATCCAATTTCCTCAGAAGTCCTCCTGTGTTTATGGTCAGAACCAACTATAATAGGTTGACATTCTCAAGCCCCCAAACCCCACTCCCATCCCAACCTGGAAAATTCAGGCTCTTTGCAGTCAGGAACAATGTCTTCCTCCTCTTTTGTATCTATAGTGTAAGGCCTTACATTTCCTGTGCTGCATTGACATCTTTGAGCCTCACAGGGCCCCAGCAGCCTGTGGCCTCTCCTGCCAGTCCCACCCAGTGGGAAAGACTCCCCACTTGGCTACTTCCCCCATTAGTCAGAACTACTACACTCCACCTGGTCTTCAGCCTGATGAATGTTAGTTCCCTACCAGCCTGTAAAACTATTCCATCAAGCCAGTCACATTCCCTCATGGGAACCAGGAGTCACCCTACTTCTTATTGCTACAAAGCCCACCTCCTGCAGTCCCTGCATGTTCACTTGACTCCCAGGTGACCCTCCATGGTATGTGATGTCCTCTCACAGGCTGTGAGTATATGTAACTGATATGCTGCAATCACTCTCATCTGTCTAGTGTTAGTGGCAGTTTTGCACAATTAGGTTGGGAAATCCCTCTTCTAATGATAGGTAAATAGGAAGTGATCAGAATAGTATCCTGCACTGAGCTGTCACTTAATAAATTCGTGTTGGTTGTAAATTATGAAGTTCCTAGACAGGTAGAAGAGTGGAAATGAAATAAATATTTAATGTTAACGATGACAGATTTATTTTCCTACAAAGAATCCATTTAAATCAAATAGCAATGGCTTCCATTTGCATGATTATATTTCAAGAAATTTTTCCTTTACTACTACTCATGCTGTTAAGCAATAAGAGTAGTCTTAGAGAAAATCTAAACTTAATTTCTATATTACCTATCTGGCATTTACATTGTAATTCTTAACACACTGTTGGCTGATCATGAAAAAAACTCATGTTTTCAAGCCCAAATGTTGTTGACTGATAACGAGTTGACTTAGCTTTTGCTATAAAATGGATGGACGTAGTTTGCTACATGAGTCAACTCGTGTTTACACTTGCATTAGCTTTTGTATAAAATTGCTGGTCAACAATGTGTTAATTGCTAATAAAAACACATGATAACATCCAGTGATGGAAACAAGATGCTAACATCAGTCACTATAATCAAGAGGACAAAAGTAAATGAAAGCATATGAGAACTCAGATTTTTCCCACATAGGAATTTACTTAATCTCTTCCATTGCCTCCATTTATCTCACTTCTTTGTTAGCAAAAATGGCAACACTAAAGGCCCTGAATTCGAATAAAATCATCCTGGAATGCGTAACTAGTATTAAATGTCTTAGCGCTTCAAAAGAATTTCATTGGCTTTACTCTGCTATTTAATCACTTGGTTTTCCAAGGTCCAAGCAAAAACAAACAAAAAAGCCACGTGTTTTTATTTTTGAGGGTTCCTGATTATCTCAAAGCAGTGGATAAAAAACACAATGAGCAGCTTTCCTGTCCAGTTTCCGTGTCACACTCCTTATAGGGGTTACCCTGCTTCCCCAGTGCCCAGCTACTTCCCTCTTCTGATTAGTGCTGGTGGTCTCAGGACCAGGCTCCGAAAGAAAAGAAAGAATAGCTGATGAAACCTTACACCCATTCTGGTGCAACTCTTTCACCATACCTGGAATGTAATGACTCACTTTCTAGCCTCAGCTCTCCAAGGGGAAAATTCCAGAAGGCAAAAGTTAGCAGGAACATCACTAAACAATTCATCAAACTTCAGACCAGAAGGTAAGTGCAGAGCCATTCTTTGAATACCTGGCCAGGGCCTGAAATTAAGCTGCCACTGGGCTATTCCTTCTCCCATGCTGGATGGTGTAAGTAAAACATGTGGTGCACTATGATGTGATCATGTGATAAGTGTAAAGGTATTGCCAGATGCAAAGGTATGCACAGCGCTCAGGGTGGAGAGCAGGCAAGGAAAAGAAGTATTTCCAAATAACTCACCCAACTTGCTACTGCAGGTTAGTCATTTCACCAGGACATGGAGGCGTGAGCCCGGCCTGTGTGCGCAGTAGTCCTGCAGCACCATGCATCTTGACTACACATCATGCATGCTTAGGTTCCAAAGCCAGGCTCCCTTACTCAAACGCTCATGGCCTCTGCCATCAAAATAGGCAACAGGTAGACAGGCTTTGCTCCCCACAGAGGCTAGAAAAGGAGAAGAAAAGTACATTTTTTAAAAATTTCCTGGCATGGTGCTGAGAGGAGGGGGCCAGGCCAGATGCCCAGCTCCTGAGGAAAAGCAGGAATAATTCCTTGTGAAATAAGAATTCTGTGTTCAGTGGAGTCGAGCCATCAGGGTAGCAGCTGGTCTGTCGGTTTTGTGCCCAAAGTGTGGCCACGTTGCTGCTGATTGCTGCTGGCTTGATCAGCAAAAAAGAAAGAAGAAAAGAAAACCCCTCATATTTGACCCCCTAGAAATGGAGACCTTTCTCAGTACTCAACACACAACTTGCCAGATTAATTTAAAACTTTTAGGGAAAAAAATAGAGGTAAAAAATATTTTCCAGAATTCAATTATCAAACACTAATAGTTTATGTGTATACTGCCAATAATTGCATACATACATGAACGCATGTTTTTAAAACAGAACATAGCCTATAGTTATGTATTTAAACATTTTTTATCATCTTTTCATTTTAATAAATATATATCTAGGCCCTGGCTGGTGGCACAGTGGATAAGGCACCAACCTGTGATCCAAAGGTTGCTGGTTTGATTCCCAGCCAGGGCACATAAGCCAGGTCTCCAGCCAGATCTGTGGCTGGAGGCAGGTGAAAGGCAACCATACATTGATGTCTCTCTCCCTCTCTGCCTCTCTTCCTTCCCCTCTATCTAAAAAATATGAAATAAAATCTTAAATATATATATGTATGTATGTATGTATCTACTTTATAATTTTTGAAAGACTTTATTTACTTTTAGAGAAAGGAAAGGGAAAGAGAGAGGGAGAGAATCATTGATGGGCAAGATAAACATCCATTGATTGCCTCTTAACATGCCTTCAACCAGAGACCTACCATGCAACCAGGCATGTGTTCTGATCAACCTTTTGGTTTACGGGTATTCCAGGTGCTGGTTATACTGTTACAGAATGGGAGAAAGCCAAAATCCCCCTCTTTGCCTTTTGGAGCAGGACACTGAAATAAGCCATTTTTCCTGAGAGAGGTGCTTTACAGAGCTATGGCTGATGACTAGTGTCTTTGTTACACAAATGACTGGCTAAACCTCTTATCTCAAGAAGATGGGAAGGGTTTTTGACCATAGAATGGTGAAAGAATTTACAGGGCTACTTGAGATTTCACAGGTGCCACTGCATTTTAAGCCACCATTATGGCTTAAAATAGGGCAGCAGACATGTGGTTTCTCCCTCCCCCTCGGGTGGAAGTGCAACAGATTCCACCCTCCCCCACCCCCCCACCCCCAGCTGTCCTGGACGACCCTCAGACAGACCCCTGTGGCCTGAGAACTGGGGACAAAAGGGAGGAAGGGAGACAGGCAGCTTGCACAGAGATAGGAAATTCCCTGTGGTATGAAGGTTGGGGAGTGAGTGCAAGATCCTCCCCTAATTGGGTATAGCAGCTGCAGGGAACTTTGAATTTATAACTGGAATGCTAAGTGAACTGTTGTGTTTCTGAAAGATGGTATCTTTTGCTTGTCTGTTTGAAAACTAGCCTAATCAGGCAGGACTATGTATTTTGGGTGTTTTTAAAGGGAGTGTGATTTAACCGCACAATTGCACCTTTAACGTAAATCTGTATACTCCTCAAATAAACAGAATACCCTTTGTTTTCACCAAACTCTGTTATTAAGAGTCATTCCTGGTGGCAGGCAAAATGGGCCCATTAAAACTGAGGACCGACCCACCAAAGGGTCCTGTTACGATACCGTGTTTTATCCAACCAATCCTCTATTATTGGATAGTGTGAATGTTTCATTTTTCTAGAACAGTAGAACATAGTCATATAAAAATTTTAAATGCCCTCTATATAATTGGGTTCTATAGTTGAAAGCTCAGGCAGATTTTTTATTTTTGTATGTGTGATGGGAAAGAGCTTCTACATTCCTTCCAGCTTTACTTCTAGTGCTACCTTAATTCCTCTAAAACTTTTCATTGTAATTCAAACAGATATTACACAGAGGTAAGAAAGCACAACTGGAAGTCAGGAAGGGTGGTGTCCTAATTTGACCCCAAGCACTGTGGTAAGAAAGTCCAGTGCCACTGTTACAGACTGAATTTTGTCCCCTCCCCCAAATCCATGTTTTGTAGCCCTAACCTCCAAAACAGCCAGTTGGGACTATTTACATACAAGACCTCTAAAATGGTAATTAAATTAAAGTGAGGTCATTGGGATGGGTCCTAAGCCACTCTCATTGGTGTACTTATAAAAAAGGAGAAATGTAAACACACAGACATAAGAGGTGCATGGAGGAAAAACCATTGAAGACAGCAAACAAGGTAGTCATTTACAAACCAAGGTTTGAGGCTTCACAAGAAATTAACCTTGATTTTGGATTTTTGGCCCCCAGAACTGTGAGAAGATAAAAGTCCTGTTGCTTAAGCCACCTGGTCTGTGTAATTGAATTGTGGCAGCCCTAGCAAACTTAATACAACAAATGTTGAGTGAATCCTTGGAACACTATGTCCTTCAAATAAATGAAAGGATAAGGTTATGTGATTTGTATGATTCTAAAACCTTATATATGTCATTTATTTTTAATGAGCATGGCACTAATGAGAACATTACAATTCACTAGTGCACATAACCGGAAGTCCAGAGGACAGATTTCAAGGCTCTTGATTTAGTGGATTTACTATGTTTATTTACAAAGGCCTAAATAATATGTTTCTTTTGGTCTCTGCCCTTCATACCACAAGTGTAGACTTTGTCCTAAGTCTAGGCCCCTCCACAGTTATGAGATAGATGGCTACCAGCAGCAAGAAGGGTAAAAACCCTTCCTTATTCACAACTGAAAAGGATGGGCAGAAAAGGCCAGTACACTTATATTCCTGTTTTATTGGCCCAAATGGATTAGGCATCTCCATTCCCTACTCAGTCACTTAGAATTACAGGTACAGTAGTCTTCCCCTTATCTATAGTTTTGTTTTCCATGGTTTTAGTCACCTGTGGTCAACCACACAGACATGGACAGGACATGCAAGCTCCACAGACAGTGACCCCAGCTAGGAGTCAATTTTTTTTCTCATCAATGTTATAACAAAATGAAGTTGAACCAAACATCATTATTTAAGGATATACGCTATAGGACAATAAAATATTTTGAGAGAAAAACCACTTTGATATAACTTTTATTACACTATAGTGATAATTGTTATATTGTTAGTTATTGTAGTTAATCTCTTACTTTGCCCAATTATTAATTAAACTTTATCATGGGTATGTTTGTATATGAAAAATAACATATACAAGGTTTGGTACTATCTGCAGTTTCAGGCCTTCACTGGGGATCTTGGAATGTACCCCCTGCAGACAAGGGGAGCTGTTGTACTGTGAAAGGCTTGGATCAATAATTGGCTGGAAAGAATGAGGCAACTGTAATGTCCACTAAAGCTAAGAGTAAATTATTTAATTTTTCATTGGTTATGATTTCTGTATAATCATTATGAATACCCAGAGAAGTGAGACCATAATCTATAAATGTATTTCAAACATAATAACATTTTTTTGTGAATACTAAAGTTAGCAATATATTGAATATAACTACATATTTTGTAGACAATTAAATATGAATTTTTAAGTCTTTTTTTAAGATTTATTTATAATTTTTAGAGAGAAGGGCGGGAGGGAGAAAGGGAGAGAAGCATCAATGCATGGTTGCCTTTCACCTGCCTCCAGCTAAGGACCTGGCTGGAGACCTGGTTTACAGCCTGGTTATGTGCTCTGGCTGGGGAAACTAACCTTTGGGTTCGTAGGACCTCGCCTTATCCACTGAGCCACCAGCCAGGGCTATAATGATTTTTATATTACCATTTTCTTTGTACACTTAGAAACCAATATTTTTTTCAGGTTTCAAATACCTGAGCCCCTAAAAAGCTGTTAGACTCTAGGCATTGTGCACAAGAATGAAAAGTCCCCAGAGGCAATACTGGAATGTGATGGTAATTAAGAAAACCTAAAATGTGATAAGCAACTATGTTTACAGGAGAAACAAAGTCCCTCTGAAAGCTAGGAAGAGGGAAGCAAAAATAATTTTTAAAATTTCAGCATCAATCAGGTAAATAAATTTTGACCATTAAAATCAAAGATGTGGACAGGCACTAATAGAATCCCCTTTTTCTTACTAACATATTCTTGCATCAATTTGTCCAGCAAAAGAAAAACAAAAACAAAAGAACAAAGCCAACAATAAGAATGAAAATAATAGCAAAACCAAGAAGAACACTGTTTTTCTCTCTGTCTTGCAGAATGGGGCATCTACTTAACACAATACTTGCCAATGAAATACAAGAGAAAGTCTGCTGAAGATTTCTGAAAAAGTCTGCTTTTCTCCTTCCTTCCTCCCTTCCTTCCTTTCTCTCTCTCTCTCTCTCTCTCTCTCTCTCTCTCTCTCTCTCTCTCTCTCTCTCTCTCTCTCTCTTTCTTTCTTTCCTTCTTTCTTTCTCTTCTCATCTACCTAGAATGCAGATTTATGGCTGGAGGTGCATCAGCTGTCTTATGACTACAAAGTGACCATGAAGAAAGAAGCCCCCAACCAAGGATGGTGAAACAGAAAGGCAGGAAGGGCCTGGAGGCTGATGACATTAGGAAGCTGCTGCGCCAGTCCTGAACTGACTGACTCACCTCCGGACACATTAAGAAAGAGAAACACCTATTTGATTGAGGTATCTAACATGATTTCTGTTGCATGCAGCTAAGTAGGATGCTTATTAATGCAGAAAGCTTCCTTGACAGGGCAACATTTTAGCTGGACCTAAGGATCAATAGGATTTAAGTGTGAATTAATGTGGAGAAATGTACTGCAACCCCAGGGAAATAGCAGTAGAAAAATGCCACAGAAAATGGCATAGTGTCTTACAGTGGGAATGAGGGAGGGATCTGTATTGTTTATTTGTGTGAAAACATGAGGAAGAATGTGAGACTCAAAGCCTAGATTGGGAACAGATTTTTAAAGCAGTTCTGACAATAGAAATATAATGTGAGCTCTATATGGATCTTAAATTTTTCTAGTAGTTACATTAAGAAAGTAAAGGTATGAGGTAGGATAGATAGCAAATCAAGGCAGGGAGGAGGGGAAGTTTCTCCTATAAGAAAAGGAAACAGGTAATAATAATGCAATTATTCATTTTAAAAAACAGGTAAAATTAATTTTAATATACATTTTATTTAATTTTCATGTACATGTTATTTCAACATGTAATCAATATTAAAAATTCTAACAACTTATCTTATATTCCTTCTTTTTAATTCAATATCTTCAAAATCTAGTACGTATTTCATATTTGCAGCACCTCTCAATTAGGACTGGCCACAGTTTATTTGCTCCATAGCCATCCGTGGCTAGTGGCTACTGTATTGGACAGTGAAGCCTTAAGAATCTTGAATCTCATACTTAAAAGGGAAAACTTTACAATATGATATGTTATAGAATTGTACCCCTAAAACCTATATAATTTTATTAACCAATATCAGCCCAATAAATTTAATTTTTTAAAAGTGTAAATTTTAACAACAGAAGTATAATAGAAGCCATATCTTCATTTCTAAGGGAACTTCTAATATATTCCAACATTGTAGTATTGTATTTTATTTCAAAATGTTATGGCTTATGGCTTTTGTAGACAAAACCCACAAATGTAGCTTTTCAAGATAGTAATGCCAGTGATCTGAAATCCAAGATTGGTAGAATCTGTTGAGTACCCTTAACCTTAGAATGTTTCTTTCACAATAACATGTCTGGGGTATTTTAAATAAAAAACAGAAGTCAGTAGGAAATAAAATAAAATCACCTACCGCATGATCAACATGTTAGCAAATTGTCTTGAACTTTTTAAATGTATAAATACTTTTTACATGGTTGAAGTTATACTATTCTCTATTCTCAACACTATTCAAACTATTTCTGAAATGGCCCTAACATTGGTTATTCCTACCGGGTTGCACGGACATTTTAGTTCCTCCAGATCTTCGCCAGCCCCTGGTGTTGCCAGGTTTGCTTTTGTTTCATTCTTTTGCTTGAAGTGAGGAAAATTGGAACAGACTCTTCCGCAGACTCTTTTTATATTTTCTAAATTTTCATGGATTTTTATTACATGTATATATTAATTTTTCAATGAAAACAAGCTAATTAAAAACAATAAAAATAGGGCATCTGTTTCTATCATCTATTTGAGGAGTCCTGGAAGCCCTCACGGTAGAGGCATTTTGCCAGGGTACCTTAATTCTAGCCGGAGTGGAAGACAGTTTACCTAAACCTTGGCTTCTGGCTGCTGCTTATTCAGGAGGGCCTCGAGTTCCTTCCTAGAAATAGAACTATAGCCATAACTGAGAGAGGGTGGGAAAGTTCAGTTGGATTCCTAGTTGTGTGACTCACTTTGGGATATGAGGCAAATTACTTAACTACTCTTTTTTTTTTTTTTTTAAGATTTTATTTATTGTTTTTAGAGAAAGGGATAGGGAGAGAGGCAAAGAAGGAGAGAGACATCAATGTATGGTTGCCTTTCACCTGCCTCCAGCCACGGACCTAGCTGGAGACTTGGCTTGCAACCTGGTTATGTGCCCTGGCTGGGGAATCAAACCAGCAACCTTTGGGTTCACAGGCCAGTGCCTTATCCACTGTGCCACCAGCCAGGGTGCTTAACTACTCTTGAGACTTACTTTCTTCATCTGTGAAATAAGGTAAATAATATCTGTTGGTATTTTTTTAATGACAGTTTTTATGTGTGCAAGGAACACTCACAACTACTTGAATTTTAATCAATATCCATTATGTTAAAGGTTTACTTTTTTAAAAAGATTTTATTATTCTTAGAGAGAGTGAAGGTAGAGAAGCAGAGAGGGAGAGAAACAGCAATGTATGGTTACCTTTCACCTGCCTCCAGCTATAGACCTGGCTGGAGACCTGGCTTGCAACCTGGTTATGTGCCCTGGCTGGGAATTGAACCAGCAACCTTTGGGTTTGCAGTTCAGTGCCTATCCACTGAGCCACCAGCCAGGGCCTAGACTTAAAAATGTAATCGCATTCTCTTAATCTAATATCTTTTTTAAAATCACATATATATTTTAAAAAGCCATATGACATTTTTTAAAACTTGCTATTAAACAATTAACCCAAATATCTCACTACCTTAAAGTACAGAAATTTTTGAAAAATACTTTTCTGGGGTTTTACTCACCTACCATAGTAGGTCAGCTAAGATTATTTAGCTGAAAATGAAGCCGAATTTTGAACCTTTGTTTTGAGCCTTTACTGCATCCCATTTTGTTTCATAATTTTAGGTGTCTTTTGACTTCTCACCTGTGGTATTTTACCAACTATATGAAGATTAAATAATCATGAATTAGCCCTGACCAATGTGGCTTCGTTGGTTGGGCACTGACCTGCAAAGCGAAAGATTGCAGTTGGTTTTCTGGTCAGGGCACATGCCTGGGTTGCAGGTTCAATCCTGGTCAGGGCACAACTGATTGGTATTTCTCCCTCATTGTGATGTTCCTTTCCCCCTCTTTCTCCCTCCCTTCCCTCTCTCTAAAATAAGTAGACATCATAATATTGATAATTTATATAAATAGACATTCTTAACTAGTTGTATTCAGAACAGTGAAAGTATTCAGTTATTCATTCTAGTTTAGAGTTAGAAAGGGAGTAGAGGCAGACTGCAAACCTGCAAACTAACGTTGCCTTCAAAATTGGTCCTTCCCTTCCCTGTAGCAAAACCTGATTTTGCTCTGGGTACAATAAACTCAGGTAATAGACTATATTTTCCAGCTTCCCTTGCAGCTGGGTACAATCATGTGACTACTTCCTGGCCAATCAGATGTGAGCAGGCAGGATGCAAGTGTAGAAATTCCGGGAAGTTGCCATGAAAGATAGGGATAGACCCTTTGGTCACATGAGGAGCTCCAGCAGCCATCAAGTACCACTGATCACAGATGGCAGAAGCAGAAACCTGAAAGTTCTAATCCCTGATGACCATGGAGCATTATGTTATCCCTGGACTACCTGGACTACCTGGACTACCTATAGATTTCTTTTAAATGAAAAGAAAAGAAAATTCTATCTTGTTTAAGCTTTTGTTTTTCAAGGTTCTGTTATGCACAGCCAGACTTAATCCTGACACATTTTTTAAATAAGAATGTTTTGTTTTGTTTTTTTTTTAAGATTTTATTTATTATTTTTCAGAGAGAGGGGGAGGGAGAGAGGCAGAGAGGAAAGAGATATCAAGGTATGGTTGCCTTTCACCTGCCTCCAGCTACAGAGCTGGCTGGAGGCCTGGTTTGCAACCTGGTCATGTTGCCCTGGCTGGGAATTGAACCATCAGCCTTTGGGTTCGCAGGCCAGCGCCTTATCCACTGTGCCACCAGCCAGGGCAATCCTGACACATGTTATATACCTTATTATCCCACTGTCCTCAAATATCAGAACCCTGCATTATTATCTAGAAAACCAAGAATAAGAATGTCATATATGTTAGATACATGGACACAGATTTTATAAAATATATATTTGTAATTGTTGCCACATTAAGATAATAAGTTTGAAAGTATTTAAAGTTCTTATTTTACTACATGTTAATTCATCTTTCGTAAGATTAAATGTTCATTTAAAGAATATCCCAAATGTCCCCAGGGAGCATTAAGAAGAAAGTAAAATAAGATGAATCAATGCTGCCTGCCCCATGCCAAAGTCTTTGTAAGATGCGGGCACCTCCAGAGTACATGAGGCAAGTCCTAGGCTCTCGGCCAATTTAATTGAAGTCTTGTGGGTACTAGCCTGTCACTCTTTAACCTAGGGGACCTCCTAGCCTTTGGCTCAGCCTCCCCCACACCTAACACTGCCAGATTGAGTCTCCTCATCTATTGTTCCCAAAGAAACTTGGCAGAAGTATAACAGGTTGGAGTTTTTCTTTCATTTAGCACTTGAGATATTTGAAATAGCAGAGGATGACTCAATTCCAGGAAACCTCAGGTATCCTGTGACACTTGTTCAGTTAAGTGTTCAGAAAAAGACCTACTCTAGGGTTTTACCAAACGTTTTGAGCAAGCCAGCTTGCGGGAGGCAAGGACAAAATGTAACTTCAGAAGAGTGTCTCTTTCATTCCCTTGTGGTTTGCAATGTTAGTCTTCTCTGCCCGCCTCCTACATTGTTTCCTGGAGCCCAGCCTCTGTGGGCTTGGCCCCAGAAAACCCGGGCCACTGGCTTCCCCATGGCAACTGGCTCGTGCCCTCCTCCAAATTCTATTTATGAATGTGTGTGTTTAATTATACGCTCTTGCAAACCCTTTAAAGGGAATATTTATTTGATGCTTATTAAAGCATCAATATTAAATACTATCTCCTTTACTTCATTTCTCTGTTCTTTAAACCAGGCACTGTGAGGTTCATTTTACAGATGAGAAAACAAACGCAGAGTTTAGGAAACCTACCCAGGGTCACAAAGAAAGTATGTATTGGAGCTATTCATCAGTCTCAAATTCCTGCAGTTTTTCTACTGCCTCCCTTAGCCATGCCAAAAAGAAACTAGGAGATTAATGTCACTTGCTACCAGGAAAATAGAAAGATCACAGGCTTTGGAATGAGACAGACCTGGGTTTGATTCCATTTGGTTATTTCTGAGCTATGTGGCCATAGGCAATATATTTAAACTTAATCTCCCAAATCATAGCTAACTGAGCAGCTAGCACACCGTATGCCAGGCCCAAGAGTTTCAACTGCTTTTACAATATCATGAAAGAAATAGAAATTCATTCCTTCTACAAATGTTTATTGAACATTTACTCCATGCAAATACTTTTCAAGGGACTGGGTGTCCTGGAGCTAACTTTCTAGCGTAGCAATGGAGGAGAAGGAATAAATATAATAAGTTATATAGTACATTAAATGGTAATAAGTGCTATGGGAGGAAAAGTAGAAGAGTGGAGGGGCAACTTACAGTAATATACAGAAAAGTCATGGCAGGGCTCATGGAGAAGATAAGATTTAGAACAAAGCTTTGAAGGAGGTCAAGGAATCAGCCAGCAGACATCTGGGAAAAGAGGTGGATTTACTATAAAGCTAGTAAAGTTTACATTTTAAGATCCCTAACTTTCAGGGACCTCTTCAAGGACTTGCAGCCAGTTTTGTATTTGTGACTACTTAACAAAAGTCTACAAACTTGAATACATTTTAGTATTTACCCCTGTGGAAAAGTATTTCCAACAGACGAATCAGAGCAAAGACCCTGAGGTGAGTACATCTGCCTTGCTCAAGGAATAGTAAGGAGACTCCTGCGTAGCAGGAGCAGAAAGACCAAAAGAGGTAGGAGGGAGGGGGTGGCTCATGTAGGGCCTTGGAGGCCACTGTAAGAACTTTAGTTTTGATGGGAAGCCATTGGGGGTTTTGAGCTGAGTTGTGACATAATATGACAGTTTCTTTCAAAGTGTTGTTTTCCCTGATACAGTCAGCTGAAACAGGGATGGGTTAGGAGGCCATGGCAGTAACCCAGGGAAGAAAGATGATGGTGGCTTGTACCAGTATGGAATCAATGATAATGGAAAAGTGGCTGGATTCTGGATATATTTTTGAAGGTCAAGGCAACACCTTCTTCATAACTCGTTGAAGAGCAAGAAGTATTTATAGTGAGACAGCATGAGATCACCAACTAAGTGAGCCTAGAGATAGGAAGATAGCCAAGTTCTGAGTCATGAGGCATACCAAATTCTCAACGAAGTTTGGAAATGCTGGCCTTCTGTTTGACTGAAGTAATCCTTTCAGAGAAAAGCTCAGATTTAATTTCTTTAGCATTCATTTGCAATTTGATTGGATGTTTGTTAAATTAAATGAAACTAAGGTATATATGAGGCTAAGTCTTCCCCCTCCCACTTTGAGAAGTTCAGCTGAGAAGATGAATTTCATTAGGTCAGAGAAAAAGACATCACAATTGGGGTCAACAGTCAAGGATTCTAATCCCATTTCAACAGATAATGGGACCATTAGCAAGTCATTCAAACCTCCAGTCATTGATTTCTGCTTCAATGAGATGAGAGGATTGGAACCAGCTGCTGTCTCTTCCTCTTCCCCATTTACATTATTCTTTGAGATGAGTCTATAATTAGTAAATTTCTTGTTTTATTTGTTTTGTTCTTGATATTGTACAAGGAAGATAATTTGAGCAGAGATGAATTAAAGAATGCTTTACTTTTCTTTCTCACATCCTCCTCAATCTGCAAGGAAAGGGCATAGCCTGAACCAAATGCTTCCATCAAAACTGAGCTAGAATAGCCCTCTGTGCAGGATTCCTAGGAGAATATACCATGCCGTCCCTGCTGAGAAGGAGTTGTTTTGTTGGCCTGGCAACCTGGGAATCTCCTGGAGGTATTTCTTCAGATTTTTAACAGTAAGGAGAGTACAGAGCTGAAGCCAGAAACAGCACCTCTTACATGTTTGGGATCCTCAGGCTTCTTGAGAATCTGAAGCAATCGCTGCTGTGTCAGGTCAACAGAAAAAAGCATCATTGCCACCAAATATCAGATATGGAACGGGGGACACACGTCCTTTCGTAAATGATGAGGCTGAAGATGGAAGTTGAGAGACTTGCCCTGCCCACAACCCTGGCATTTTGGGCGATGCCCCAGCCAACTGAGCTACCTGGTTCCATCATTTGATCTCACGCAGGGCACATGCAAGAGTCAAACGGTGAGTGCGTGAATAGATGGAACAATAAATCAGCGTCTATCTGTCTGTTTCTCTCTCTCATCAATAAATGCATTTTTTAAATAAGTGAATAAATAGCTAATCAGCTAAAAAAGAGAGCGCGACTTGTCTTTGCCTTGCTTTAGTAATGACCGCAGCCCTAGAACCTAAGTCTTGACTCTTGATCAATGTTCTTTCCATTACATAATGCTGCCTTGATAAATTTTATTTCTCCTATTTTCCTACAAAGTTAGTTTTTTAATGTTTTATTTGAGGGGTGTCATGTTTTGTTCTTCACAGCATCATTGAGATATAATTTACATAGCATAATACTCAACCATTTAAAGTGTACAACTCAAGGGTCTTTTGTATATTCACAGAGTTGTGCAACCATCAGCATGATCTAATTTAGAACATTTTATTACCTCAAAAAGAAACCTTGTACTTATTAGCACTTATTTCATTCCTCCAACACCCAGCCCTAGGCAACTGCTAACGTACTTTCTATCTCTATGGATTAGTCTATTCTAGGCATTTCATACAATTGGAATTACACAGTATATTTACTTTTTTTTATTGTTGTTATATTATATTTATCCCATCCCACCCCCCCCCACTGCTCTCCCCTGCCCCACCCTCCTCATTCCACCTCCCACAGTCAATCCCATATGTTGTCCATGTCCATGGGTCATCCATGCTAGTTCCTTGACTAAACTGTTCCCCTTCTTTGCTTCTTTCTCCCCCTACCCCCTCTCTTTTGCACACTGAAAGTCTGTTCCTTGTTTCCATGCCTCTGGTTCTATTTTGCTTGTTTGTTTTGTTCATTAGTCTCTTCTGTTGGGTGAGATCATATGATATTTGTCTTTCACTGACTGGATTATTTCACTTAGTTCCATCCATGCTGTCACAAAAGATAGGAGTTTCTTCTTTCTGCTGTGTAGTATTCCATTGTGTAAATGTACCAAAGTTTTTTGATCCAATCACCCACCGATGGCACTAAGGCTATTTCCAACACTTGGCTATTATAAATAGCACTGCTACGAACATAGGGGTGCATAGGTTCTTCTGAATTGGTGTTTCTGGGTCACAGTACATGTTCTTTTGTGACTGGCTTCTTTCACTTAGGATAATATTTTCAAGGTCCATTCATGTTGTAACATATATCAATACTTCCCTTTATTGTCAAAATATGACATGGTATGGAATGTTTTTTGTTTTGTTTTGTTTTGTTTGTTTTTGGAATGTTTTATATACCCATTTGGAGGGTGGACAGTTGTTTTTTTCCACTTGTTGACTATTATGAATAATGGTGCTATGGACACCCTTGTACAACTTTTTGTGTGGACAGAGGTTTTCTTTTCTTTTTGTCTAAACTTAAGACAATTGCTGGGTCATGCGGTAGCTCTATGTTTAACATTTTGAGGAACTGCCAAGCTGTTTTCCAAAGTGGTTACATCATTTTACATTCCTACCAGCAATGTATAGAGGTTCCAGTTTTTCCACATTCTGACAAACACTTTCTATTTTCTTTTTTTCAATTATAGCTATCCTAGTAAGTGTAAAGTGGTGACATCGTGGTTAGTGGCCACCACATGGACAGAGTAGGACTGAGTAGTAAGGGACTAAAATGAATTCAAAACCAGATCATAAGTTCTGCCTCATGTTTTTTTTTAAGCCAACATTTACTGAACCTTTACTATCTGGCAGTTACTATACTAATCATCATCTTAGATGATCTCATTCAATTCTCATTTTACCACCAGCAGTTAGGTGCGATTTCCAGCCTATTTTATAAATGAGGAAACTGGATTAGAAAAGTTAATTACTAGTGGCTGGTAAGTGGCAAGTCCAGGATTTAAGTATAGATCTGTTTATCCACCAATTGAAGTCTTTAACCACTACACCATAATGCTAAATATTTTATTCAATAAATTCACTTTTTCAAAATGAGTCTAATCAGTCATTACTTTTCAAAGTTTTACCTTCATCATGCTTACTTTTCAGCTCTCCTTTAAAGATATCTGTATAGTTGTTCTAAAACTTAGGCCTCAGAATTACCTATTTCACTATGCTTTGTTGGCTTCATAGGTAGTATGTCTGCTATGTACCAAAATTTGAGAACCACCAAGTCTGTTATAATTAAGTTCAGCTGCAATGAACAGAAACAGTGCCACAAATAAGATAGAAATTTATTTTTCTTACCCATTAAGATGCCCAGAGATAGTCAGTCAATCTAATGCTGGTATTAAGCTCTGTGGTATTGGGAACAGGCTCTATCTGCCCTTTTTCTTTGCTTTGTGTGGCTTATATTTTCTAAGTCATCTCATTGTCCAATTGGCTGTTGGAGCTTCATGGATTAAGTTTGCTGGCAAGATGTTCGAAGGAGATGAAAATACACACATTCCCTTATTTAAGGATTGTCCAGGAATATGTACACACTTCGTCTTTTTAATCTCATTGGCCAGAATTGAGGCTTAAGGCCATGTGCTGCTGCAAAGGAGACTGGGACAAAAACAGACTTTATTCTGAGTGGCCGTGTAGCCAGTGAATTATTAGAAGTTCTCTTATGGTAGAGGAGTTAGGTAGAATGAATATTTGGGACAGTTAATCCCTGTCACACCCAGCAAGGGGGAAATTTTATCTAATTCCTACCTCAACTTTTGACATGAGATCGGAGAGAAATTCTTTCTATGAGAGATTTTAGGTCCAGCAATTAAGGTGACTAAGGTAGTGGTTCTCACATTTTGTCACACACTGAAACCCCCTGGGATCTTAAAAACTGCTGATGCCTGGGTTCCACACCCATGGCTTCCCATGACAACTATAATGTGCAGCAAAGTTTGGGAACCATGCTCCTGAAGCTTTGGGATCTTCCACCTACGATCCTGTGAGTGTGGAATTGCTCTGTCAATGGCCTCCTGTTTTTTTCCTATGAATTGAAACCTCAGCAGTTGTACTGGTGCATGGTATAGGTAATAAGGTAGGGTATGATCAGGGTAAATCAACTACCAGCCTTGAAAAGACAATTCAGGAGTTGTGTCTTATTGATAATAGCCAGTGACAGTTTCATATACAGAGAATACATTTTAATTGTAGTCATATTTAAACACATGTATTATTTCTGGGTGGCATGAAAATAACTATACATGTGTGTGTGTGTGTGTGTGTGTGTGGCAGGACTCAGACATGCTTGAGCACAATGTTTAAATTTCAAACACAAGAACATATTTAAATCAAACATTCAGATGGCTCTCTATATTTGGCAGTTTACTTGTCATCTAGAAGCTTAAAATAGCCTTTTAGAGACCCAAACAGTTTGAGCTGGTGGCATCTCAAATTGTTACTACCTGTCAGATATTTTATACATTCAAGCAGGTAGGTGAGCAAAGGTTATGTTTTCTTTGCATTATTAATGCGGAGGTCTGTCTTTTAAATTGAGATATGAAATGAGAAGAGAACTAAAATAGAAAAATTTCAAAGAAGAAATCTAAACAGGTCATTTCATCTACCTCTTCACCTTCAGAAAGAATGACATTAAAAGTGTCTAAACAGGTGGGAATCCATGACTTTTTACAGCTCTTAAATGACAGGGTTGCACAACCCTAGTCGCACCACACCGCGCATTTCCTTGTAACGATTTGCAGCTAGGAAATTTTTCTTTGCATCAAACCCAGGAGTTTTGACCAGGTTAATCTCATTTCCTTCTTGCTGGTTCTTCAGTTCAGATAGACAACAGCATTCTTTGTGAAATATTCTCACACACACTTGGAAACTGTAATTTTTAAAAATCTTCAAGTTTCTCTTCTCTAATTTGAATAACCTCTCTTCATACCTTCCTCATCTGTTGTTTTCAAATGTAATTGCCTTCATGGCAATCTTTTCTTAACCACAGGGCACCTAAGTTTGTCTTCACGTTGGAGTCACCCAGGGAGCCTCATAAACTATTGATGCCTCCCTGTGTCCCACCCCCACAGAGCATGATTTAATTGTCTGGGGTGTGACCTGAAATTGGGGAACCGCTATCTAAACCTACTGCAGGCCTATTACCCTCCACTCTTTCCTCCCCATTAATAGAACCTCAATAACACCCCCACATAAGGGATCATGATTGGCCGAAAAAGTGGTTCCCATTCTTGGCTACCAGTAGAATCACCTGTAAAACTTTGACAATAGGAATGACTGAACCCTACCAACCAATTAAGTCAGGGAATTTAAAGGTGGGACCAAGGGAACTTTTACCTTTAAAAATGGTCACCACATGTTTTTAATGCACCACCATTGGTTGGGAGCCACCACTGGTGGGAAGTCAGTGGTTCTCAAAGTGTTTTCCTAAAACCAGCAGCATCAGCTGGGAACTTGAAGTAATACAGTCCTCAAATTCTAACCCAGCATTCTGAATGGTCATCTCTGGGTCATCTCTGTGTTATAAGCTTTACATGATTCCAGTGCTTATTTAAGTTTAAGAAGCACTAGTCTAAAACCATTACAGTAAGCCTCTTTTTCGACAATAGGTGCCTTGTGACACAGTTCTGACCAATGAGACCTAATAGAGATCTGGGAGAGGTGATTTCCAGGGAGGCTTGGACTCTCTTGATACAAGGGAATAGATAAGGCTGGCAGGGCACCTCTTCCTCCCTTGCCATCTTGAAGGTGATCCCTGAAACTAGAGCTGCCACTTGGGAGCAAATAAACCCAGGGGAGGTCCAAGAGAATCAGAGAAGTTGACCTGACGTAAGCACCCTGCAGACTAATCCCAGCAGTAACCTACCTTCAGGCTTCTAGTTACAGGAAAAATAATTCCCTTCCTGATTAAGTCATTGTTAGTAGGATTTTATGTTAGTTGCAACAGAATATCACTTGAATGTACAGAATTATATCTTCATGTACTTTTTAACATAGAGTAAATTCAGAATTAAACCTAGTATTTATAGTTGGAGTTAATCATACTAACTTTAAGGGAATTGTCACCTTCTAATTGTGGTATTCTAAATATGATATCAGTGGATCCCAAATCTGTTACATATCAGGATTACCTGATGGAGCTTATTTAAAATGATTCCTGAACCTAGCCCCAGATATACTAAATTGGACCCTCCCAGATTTGGGCTGGAATACTCTGTAACATAACTCAGTAAATGTTATGCCCACAGCTAGCCCCAGTCTACAGCACTGAGACTAGGGTAAAACAAATAGAGCATAGAATACAAAATTTAAGGAAGCACTGGCTCTTAGGGTTGCACAAGCATAGAATCAACAGGTGCATGCTTTGAGAGGAAGTGCCTCCTTACATTTTCTTTGCTAGGCATTTCATTTGTTCTTACCTGAGTCTCCACCCTGATCTAGATAAGGTAAGTTTAACTGGTGGGGCCTGTCATTACTGGAAACCCTTCAAAAAATCCTTTCTATAGAACCTTTAAGTCAACTGAACTATTTACCTTTTCAGTGCTGGTTCCAGCATCAAAAAGACACATTTCTAAAAAGATTTTATTTATTATTTTTAGAGAGGAGGGAAGGGAGAGAGGCAGAGAGGGAGAGAAACATCAATGTATCGTTGCTTTTCAAATGCCTCCAGCTGGGGACCTGGCTGGAGACCTGGTTTGCAACCTGGTTATGTGCCCTGGCTGGGGAACCGAATCAGCAACCTTTGGATTCACAGGCTGGCGCTTTATCCACTGTGCCACCAGCCAGGGCTCTAAAGACACATTTATATATAAATATTCAGGTTACATAGTTTAATTTCAATTTGGGGTATGCATCTAGATGTCAAATGACATCAATTCCCTTCCAAATTAAAAAATATATGTATAACCATAGCACTGATTGTCCCAGCCCCTGTTCACATATGCAAACAGGAATGTGATCCTCTGAGAGAACAATTTAATTGTGTCCATGTGTGTCAGAAAGCGTGGCGGTGGCAGCATGCAGGACTGAGATCCTTCTGTAGCTACGAAGTCATCAAGAATTGGTTACTCGAATTAAAAGTGGAAACTAGTAGGTGTTTGTGAAAATGTGTCAAGCCTGGTTGTTCCTATTTCCTGAAAGCATTTTAGGACACATACACGCTGCAGTCTCCCAGAAATAGAAGTGTGGGTAACTTAACCCAAAGTTGAGGTTCCTGTGTCCAGTCTGTGTTGGTTCATACGTCATCGGGATGAGTGGTGAAGAATCTCAGTGGACCACGTTCTAGAGTGTTCTAAGAATGCCTCACTAGGACTGCCAGCGAGGCAGGGGCGCTGGCCAGGCTGACAGAGGGAAGTCCTCATCCAGCTTTGGTCGAGGCAGTGCCAAAGGCCAGAACGAAAGCGTTAGATGGATGTGTTTCACTCCATGTTTCATGACTTTGGCTTTTGCTTGTATAGGTGTAGTATGGATGGGAACAGCTGGGGGCATGTAGCAGGACAGCCTCAACCAAGTGAACTATAGAAGGGCCCTATCGTCACACCCTCCCACCTGCTGCAGAGGTGACATTAGGGTACTTCCCATCTCAGTGTGGCTGGCTGGCAACCAACATTGATTAGGTAAATATTTAACTAGTTGCTAAAAATAATGACCACTTTCTTGCTAAAGTGTGCTAGAGACTCTGACTGACTCCTTCTCAGTCTGGGATTGTGTCTCGGATTTATGGCAGCGGGACTGTATGTCCCATATTTTACTGGAGTGAGAGGATTAGTTACAATCCTACTTGTGAGCCAGAAAATGAGTAATTTGTCCTGAAGCTGCTTTGCTACCCCCTTTCCTGTCAGTTTGGAAGTAAGCAAGGGAACACTGAGCAGCGACTGGCAAACCAAGCCCGGATTAAATCAGCACCCTGATGTGTCGGAGGGTTTGGAGGGAACCCAAAATGTTTGCCAACCAGGATGACTGAGAACCCACACCTTGTTCCAGAGAGCAGCACAGACCTGCTGGCGCACCTAGGGAGTGACGAGGCGCTACCTGCAACCGGTGCTCCCAGGGTGGGGAGGTCCCAGGGTGCTCTACCTGCAGTCACACTTCAGACACAGGTCAGCTGTTCTTATGAGATGTGTCCTGAAGTATAAAAGTAAGAAATGACATAATGTCTGGGATTTAAATATATATATATGTATGTGTATATATACTTCAACAAAGAATGAAAAATAATAATAAAAGGTGTGCCAAAATCATGATTAGTGTTGATTATAAATGTTGGGTAAATATGGATTTATTACTCTACTCTTTCTACTTTTGTATAGTTGAACAGTTTCATAGTTACAATTCCATTTGGAAGGTTAAGTTGATCATTACAAAGCTTGTAAACCCGGCAGGAAGTGGACACATGCCTTTTCATACTGCCCGCCTGCTCTGGGTGACAGCAAGCATTAAGGAGCCAGACCTGTGTGGAATTTGGTTTAGAATGTCCTGCCCACTCAGCCCCAGTCACTTGCTCAGGCTTAGGACTCTTACTTGGCACCGAAACGATGGCAGGACTGGAGCTCAGATCTGTGTGCAGGTTTGTTCTGTTCACAAACAGTGAAACATTAGGTAAGTCATTTGCCTGCTCCACAGCTTCTTTATTTCCTCTGTAAACTGGGTATGAGCCTCTAATAAGCCTTATGGGTTATTGAAGGATCGTGTGAAATAAGGCACCTTGTGAAGTGTTAAGGAAGTGTTGTCAACACCAGCAACATGACCTTGGACCAGGTAGCCAAGTACACTGGCTTCAAAGTCCTCATTTATAAGATGGGGGGAGAGCATACATCATGATTCCCGAGACTGTGTGAGATTAACCCAGGTTAGAGGCTGGGCCCCACTACAGCTTACTGATTTAGGATATCTAAGGGTGAGGCCCAGGACATCTATTCAGCTGATTCTGCATTACAGCCTAGCTGGGGATCAACTGAATTAAGTAACTCTGGCCTCTTTGCTGTTTGTTTGCTTGGTTCCTAATCCTCACCTAAGGATATGTTTATAGATTTTAGAGAGCGAGGAAGGGAAGAGGAGACAGAAAGAGAGAGAGAAGTGGGAGAGAGAAACATAAATCAGTTGGTTGTCTCTCATATGCTCCCGGGCTGGGGCTCAAACTCACAATCTGGGTATACAGCATACTCCGACTAGGAATCAAACCCACAACCCTTTGGTGTACAGGATGATGTTCCAGCCAACTGAGCCACCTGACCAGGGACTCATTGCTGTTTTCACACCCGGACTCAAGCCTGACCCTTGCTTTCTCCTCTGCCTTGAATGTTCTCCCTCAGATATATGCTTAGCCCACTCCCGCATTTTAGGGTTCTATTTAAAAGCCACCTCCTCGGAGATGCCTTTATGGATCACCCTCTCACTATCTATTCACCCTGCTTCATTCTTCATGGTGGCATTGATGACAGTCAATATTTGTGTAGTAACTATCTCCTCCAGTAGAATGCAAGCTCCCTGAGGATAGGGTTTCTGTTTGGCCAGTTGAGTTTGTTCAGGGCCTGGATAAAGGCCAGGTTCTCAATAAATATTTATCAGAGAAATGAATGAATATGGAGATCTTCTCTCTAGAACATGATGTTCTTTTGTTTCTTGGTTCTCATTTCCTTTGGTTGTTGAAGGTTTTGACCTAACTGAGAACCATGGCCTTGCCCCTTGAGCTCATGGAGCTAAATGTTTCTCCTCCATTCCAGACCACTCCTGATACTTTCATGGACTCTCAGAACATAAATATACCGTAAGATTCTCTCCTTACTCTCCTCCCCTGGCACCCGCCCCCCCGCCCCCCGCCTTTTCTCCTTCTTCATCTCCAATCTCTGTTCAGATGATACCCTAATATTTACTTTGAGCTAGACTTCTCTACATGCCCATCCTTTCAGTGCCCACCGGGCACAGAAATGTAAGTTTATATATATGTAAGTTTATAGACATTATATATAATGTAAGTTTATAGACTTACATTTTTTCCCCTCCTCCTCACTTTTCTGTATGTGAATAGCAGCATTTTCTTGCATCCCAAGTTAGAAATCTTCAGGTTATTTTTTCAGATCCCCTTTTCTATTAGTCATCAATTCAATTGAACTTTCCTTCTATCAAATGGCTGTTACCTCTTTCTTCAGCCATTTCCATTCCTACAGCCACCATCCTGGTCTGGCCTTCACCTGTTTGGCCAGAACCAACTTGACAACTTTGATGGTTCCCATCCTGCTTATATCCTATTTAGGCCCCTTTTCCTTGTATTTCTGCTTTAAGGAATTCCTCCAGGCTCTGAGCCAGCTAGCTTCACCTCTTTGGTGACCGTGTGTGTATTTCCAGTCCAGGTTTGGCTCCCTGCTTGCCCTGGCACTGCCCAAGGCTCCCAACCCTGCTCCTAACTGAACACCCAGAAGCCACATGGGCCAGGCTAACTTCTTTCACAGCCTGGGCCAGCTCCTAGCTACTCAGTCCATCAAGAAGACCCAGGTCCCATTTCCCCAGGTAGTGAGGCTTAAAGTCACCGCTTCACTAGTTTCCTGCCTCCATTCTCCCCCTCTCATTCCAGCTTCAAAAAGCAGACAGAATCATTTTTGAAATGGTTGCTTCAAACCTCAGCTTTCCTACTAAAAATTATTAATGGCTTTCTGTTTCCTATGAAATGAAGACTCACTTCCTCAGTTTAGAACTCAAGTTTGACTGTGATCTACCATTTTAGTCATGGAATTCTTAAAATCAGCCTGGGACTCAAATGTTTAGAGGGGCTGGGAAGGTAATGGAAATGAATAATACAGTTCCTGTATTACACAATCAGGAGTGGTGGTGAGTGTGGCAAACTGGAGAACATATGTCCTATTTAAAGAAGAGAGCCAGCTGTTGCCATAACAAACAAATAAAAAATAAAAAATGGGGCCTGGATTTGCCAGATATTCATATTATTCAACGGAAGCTAGAAGTCTGGATTGTTAGGCAAATATGAGGTCTGCCTGAAAAAAAACCTGGCCATTGTTAGGTGCTGTTGAGTGAGCATGTGTACTGTGTGGTGTGGCCATCACATTCAAAATGACTTAGAGGGCAGGGCAATGAATCTGCACCCGATTTTGTGTTAAGGTTGAACATTCCTCTGTGGAAACTATTTGGGTGATTCAGAAGGCCACAGCCATGGGCAACTGGTGGATTGTTGACAGCTTCATCATGACCACATGCCCTCTCATGCATTACATTTCATACAGAGTTTTGTTTTTTTTTTGCCAAACATCAAACCAACCCAAGTGACTCAGCCCCACTACAGCCCAAACTTTGTGCCTTGTAACTTACGGCTTTTCCCCAAACTAAAATCACCTTTGAAAGGGAAGAGGTTTCAGACTGTTGAGATTCAGGACAATATGATAGGACAATGATGGGGACTGAGGCATCATTGTCCTACATACAATGTTTCTTGTATCTTGTTCAATAAATGTCTCTATTTTTCATATTGCATGGTTGGATATGTGTATGTGTGTGTGGGTGTGGGTGTATGTATATCAGTGCAAATCATATTTACGGACTGCATCCAGCCACAGAGCCGCAAGTTTGGGATTCTGACCTGTGCACAAACTAAACCAGCCAAGAGCTCCGAGCCCATACCTGTTCAAATAGGAAAGCAGTGTTAAACAGTGTGATAGATAGATTAACTTCAAACTGAGCCCCCCTCCTTAGTATAATCAGAAGGAAAGTATCATCATTATGTGAATCAATGGCATTTGGTGTTCAATCTAAAACCATCCCATAGCACCTGCAGTGATGGCCCAGTTTATGAAGTACAGTCACTGTGCTTCCAGTCTGGCATGAGGTACACAGGAATGCTTGTGTAGTACACAGGTGGCATTTCCAGAGGCTGTGTACTACATTCTTTAAAAGGTCTGTGTTCCAAATGTTTGTATGTCAGGGTTTCATTTGTTTCCAACATGGAGAACACTTTCTCCATGAACAGTGAGGTTTATAGGAGCCTAAAAGCAACACTCAGAGGGATAACTTTACATTTGCAATGTAAGAAGGCTAACAAAGAAGGCAGTTGCAAAGGTGTGGTATGGTGTTTCAATCCCACACATATCCTCTGCCCTATGACTCCTGGTCAGAAACAAACCACTGGTAGGCAGGCCTTGGAGGAGGAATGTGGACAGAAGGATGAGGTGAGGTGGTTGAGGAGAGTGGCAGAGCATACAGATTCTGAAGTCCCTGGAGGGAAAAGTATTCCTCCATCAACCACACTCCCTGGACTTGTCATTTTTACTGTCCCTAGAATGGCCCTTCTTTGAGGCTGGGGCCTTGGTGTTTGACAGGAAGTAAGGAAGGTCAGAAAAAGAATGTGGGGAGCATCCCTCCAGCTGTCCTAAAGCTGGACAGGCCACAAGACAATACAGTTTTCCTTCCTGATAGGGGTGCTGGTGCAGTGAGGTTGAGAGAAGGAAAAAGGAACCACATCTGGAAACATCTTTGATTCAGGTCAGACATTCCTCTCACCTCTCCATTCCTTCTCCCAGCCTTGGCTCTCCCTAGGAGCTGGCTGGAGGCATTTCCTTTAGCTAGTATTTCTCTCTCTCTCCGGAAGTTCAGTTAAGTGAAGCTGACAGCACCCCCAAGGGACTCCTACCATCTCCTCAGTCTCCAGGGAGATGCCTCCTGAATGAAAGGATCTAAAAAGAGATACACATTTAAATACACGCCTTCTTATTCTCTCAGGCACCAGAATATTTTCTGCTCTGAGCCCCCACACTCAACAGCCTCATTATCTTTTCTTCAAGATTTTTCTTCCCTTCCTGGTACCACTGCCTCTGCCACGAACCCCTCATATAGGGATGACCCTCAGAGGATGGCAGATCTTATCGCCTCCATTTTTTGCCACTCACCATCGACACTGGGCACGGCACATGTACAGGCTCTCTTAAATATCTTTCTTATAAGGTGCCAGCCTATGAACCCAAAGGTCACTGGTTCAATTCCCAGCCAGGGCACATAACCAGATCTCCAGCCAGGTCTCCAGCCAGATCCGTAGCTGGAGGCAGGTGAAAGGCAATGTTGATCTCTCTCTCTCTCTCTCTCTCTGCCTCTCTCCCTTCCCCTGTCTCTAAGAATAGTAAACAATAAAAAAGAAAAAAAATTTTTAAATATCCTTCTCACTGTGGATGAGAGATGGCTGGTTATAAATAGGGCTAATGAAGATGCCCAATGTCTTCTCCAAGAGAATCCTGATGGAACCCCCAACCCAGCTGGGGCAATTCACTTGACAAACCTAACTGGAAACCAAACTGTGGAGGCCTAGCCTTCCTGGAACATTACAGAAAGTGCATACTGAAAGGGCTTAAGAAGGGGGTCCTCAAACAAGAGCCTGATGATAATTCAAGCCCATCAGCAAAAACCAAACAAGGATCCTTCTGAATGTTTAAAGAGGACCTATCAGACCTATCAAAAGCACATGATGCTGTCCACAGGCACCAGAGAATGTGCAGATGGTGAACATGACTTTTATTGGCCATAGTGCTCTAGATATCAGCAGGAAGCTCCAAAAGTTAGATAGGGGGTTGGGAATTAATCCCTCTCAGCTGGCAGATATAGCATTTAAAGTTTACCATGCCCCAACAGCAAGGAAGGTAAAGCAGGCCATGATGTACTTAGAAACAGGGTGGCAAGGCCAAAGGCAGAAGCAGGAGCCTAAAGGAGGGAGGAGAGACCCACCAGGCACCAATCAATGTGCCCATTGCAAGGAGGAGGATCATTGGAGAGAGGAACACCTGGAACTAAAAAAAGGAAAAATAGAATAGATTAGGTTTGACTTTTCTAGAATTTTGTATAAATGAAATTATACAGAATGCACTCTCTTGCGCCTGTCTTATTTGTTCAGAAACAGATTTTTGAGATTTATTCATGTCATGGTATCAATTGTATGAGTGTGAGACAAGCCAGTAAGCCAGGCACAAGTTTGCTCATTGCAAGATTGCCTGCCCACCTGATGAGCCCCTTCACCTGTTTCAGCCAGGGGACTGAGTCTTTCTAAAGACCTGGAAAACTCAAGGCCCTGAACAGCAGCTAGCTAGGCAATGGCTTGGTCCCTATGGTGTCCCATTGATGATGCATTCTTCCCTAAAGCTGCAGGGAATCAAGCTCTGGATTCACCACATGCAGATAAAATGCGCACCCCTTCAGGAAGACACAGGCCCTGCTCTTGTGGTTAATGCTGAAAGGGAAAGCTGTACCTGCATCCCTGAAGGAGATGTGAATTTTCTCTTCCAGGAAAAGATAGTGACCCTCAATATAGGATGACAATGTTTCCTTTACTTTATTTGTGTGCTTGTAAAGCCAGGGACTCTTAGCTGCCAGATATTGCATTTGAGTATGGTTCTTCCCTACGTGGAAAAGAATAAGGACTGAAAGTAGATTATAGCTATAACTGACTAAGTAAAGGTATATTAGAAAGGTTGTGAAAGGTTTAAACCTAGAGAAAAAAAACCCTCACTCTTGGGTATGATTATTCTTTGCTTGCTTGGTTTCTTTGTTTATTTTCTCATCTTGTAGGGACGTGGTTTGAACTTGACTGTTTCGGGTACATTGGGAATCCTCTGTCTCAGCTGTCTGGCCATGGGGACCTAGGAGAGATCACCTGTGAAGCCCACTGGAGAGGATGCATTTGCCATTTGGAACTTAGGAAAGGTCATTTTGTGCCAGTGGAATCTGGCTTGTGGCAAGAGAGCATGTCTCTGCCATGAGACTGGGTGGTGAGAGGTCACGTCCCTGCCAACACAGGGCAGGTGAGGGAGTGCCTCTACCATTGGGGCTTTCAGCCATTTGGGACCTCATAGAGGTCGCCTGAGTGACCAATGAGTGGGACCAGTGAGAAATGAGACAAGATTCTAAGGCTAGTTTCAGCCCTACTTCTTCTTTTGGAACTCTATCTTTGCTTTGGTTTTGCTTTGTTTCTGTTTTGGAAGGGAACTGAGGTTTCCTCAAGAAAGTTAAAACTTCACACATCAAGTGGGAAAGTGAACAATGACAGGAATAAGGCATGGAAATATAAGCTTGATGGATATTGGAAGGATTTTCCTTCATGCTTTGTATTTTTCTCCCTATCTGGTCCCTGTAGAGTTTGGCATTCTGAAGGTGGCATAAAGTTTCTTTGCATGAAACCATTAAGACCAGTTTCCAATGGTGATTTTGTTAACCAAGACTTTGACTGGAATATCATGCCTGAAGGAGGCAGGCCTGGACTCTGGTTGTGACCAGAAGGCCTTGAGGAACTGAGATTGACTTTTAAACCTAATGAAAGCCCACTGGTGAAAAGGCCTGTATAGCTTGGTTGGTCATGTGGTTTGTGGTAGACGTTCCAGGGAAGGAACAAAGGTTATTCTCCTGAAAGATGGCAAGAAGGAACCTTAAGACATGATGGGAACCTCAAGGGCCTAAAAGAAGCAAGTATCACAGGCAAGGCCAGATGGCAGATGTGTTGTTTGGCTTCTGTGCCCTAAAGGGCTGTCTAAAACTCAACCGAAAGGTTCCTTATGTGAGTTCCAGCAAAGCAGACTTAAAGATCCTATGCAATCAATTGTTGCTCTTGTGTTTATGCAAACGAACAGGCAGAAAATTAAAACTGGACTTAATACAGTCCCTTTGAGGACCATGAGGGTGACCTTAAAGAGAAAAATCATGTAACAAGGAAAATCACAATGTTCAGTGGTGGACATTCGACTCTAATATAGCTAACTGTCTTCAGAGTTTTCTTTTCACTTGGAAGTTAAACTGGGTTTGTGACATCACCAGAGATGTTCAATTTAGGGGCAGGAAGAATTTATCAGATTGTCATTCTTTAATGCCATTCCAACAAACGTCTTGCAACTGGATGTTTTCTCAAAAGACAACCTTGCAGACTCAGACTGGTTTGCGATTTGTTGTGTGAATTAACCTGTGGGTTCTCACCTTGGTTTTCGTAGGACATATGCCTATGACCTCATCCCTTAGGTGATTGTTTACACAATTTAGGCCTCACTTGAGAAGCCCATTTACATCGGAGACTCAGCAGTTTGACTGGACTAAGTAGTTGGTTTGGTGAAGTATGGGGCAGTCTGTGGGCTTCCCTTTAAAGCTAGTTTCCTTTTCTTCCCTAATAGCTTGGACAGAAAGGCCCAGAGATGTTAAAGGGGCATGCGTACCTAGAATAGTTCCTCTCACTCTGCATTAAGTATTGCAGGTAAAAAGGCTTTGGACAGGTCTGACATTCTTTGCACATTTTCCTCCAAGGAAGCCACTTTTTCTTAATTGGAGACATTGTAAAATTGGCCCTTATCTTTGTCATTTAGTGGCTATGGTTCTGATTGTGCCTTCTAACTCTATTGCCAAATTTGTCACCTCCAGAGTATGACAAGGATGCCAACTTGTCCAGCAATGCCATCCTTTGGATATTGCATATGTCACTTCCCAGGGACAGCCACTGACCTGGACTTTGCAAGATCCTCCTCCCTTGTGTGAAGGCCTCCCTCCACTCCAGAATCCCTTTCTGTTAGGGATCTCTGGACCGTGAGTAGGACTACACCCATGGCCAGCAGGAAGTAGCTGCAGAAAAATGAGATTTGTAAGAATACAAAGGTCCAGAAGTGCTAAGCGGGGGAATTGATTCAGAAAGATCTGATCAGATCACTGGGGAGGAGTAGGGAAGGGTCATAGGAGGAGTTTGCTGAGGCAATGGTAAACAGTCTATGACAGTCTATGACAGGCAATGGTAAACAGTCTGAGAAGCTGAACTAGCTGAACCTAGTTATGTGCCCTGACTGGGAATCGAACCAGTGACCTTTGGGTCACAGGCTGGCACCTATCCACTGAGCTATTAGCCCGGACTTTAATGCTCTGTAATTTTTAAAACTTAACAAGCTGATACTAAGATTGGTTAATATTCTCCATTCGGTATTCCAAGTTAATTGGTTTAATATAAGAGTTATTTATCTACACATAAACCCTTCCATGAGAACAACCACTTCAAATTCTGAGTAAGCTTATAATATATTTATCAGGATATACCAAAAATGAGGATGATTTTGAGTTTTACATTTTAATGAAATCCTAGAGCCTCCAATAAGAAGCAGAGTATAAAGGGTCATAGTGCCCTATTTCTCCTTTTCTCTAAAAATAGAATTCTTATTATATAAATATTTTATCTCTCACATAATAAATCTAAATAAGTAAGAGAGAACTTTTGCTCACAATCTTGTCACCTCAGCAGAGCTAATTTTCGTTTGACGCTGTTCCCCTCTAGCTCTTTTGGATAATCAAAATGAGTGCATTCTCCATTTTCAGTCAATACCGTATTAGAAGCATGTTCCATGTTGCTGTGTAGTCTTTGTAATTTAAATTTTAATAAGTACATCATATGTTTAATTATTCCCCCATTGTCAGACTTTACTTTGTAATATTTTCTTTTTTTTTTAAATTTTATTGTTGTTGTATTACATCCATCCCCTTTTTGCTCCCCTCTGTCCCCCTCCCCACCCACCTGTAATATTTTCTACAATAATTAATGCAGAACTTTTCACCCCAAAGAAGCAAAATACATTCTTTTTTAAATTTAATTTTGTTTTATTACATCCATCCCCTTTTTCCTTCCCTCGGCCCCCTTCCCCACCCACTCCCAAAATACACATTCTTTTCAAATGCACGTGGAACTTTCTCAAAAATAGACCACATGGTAGGGTACAAAACAAGCCTCAATAAATTCAAGAAAATTAAAATTATATAAAACATCTTCTCAGATTACAATGGTTTGAAACTGGAAATAAACCTCAAGGGGAAAAAACCCCAAAACATTCAAATTCATAGAGACTGAATAACATACTATTAAATAATGAATAGGGTAACAATGAGATCAAGGAAGAAATAAAAAAGTTTCTGGAAACAAATGAAAATGAACACACAACAGCCCCAAACCTATAGGACACAGGAAAGGCAGTCCTGAGGGGGAAGTTCATAGCAATACAGGCCTACCTAAAAAGGATAGAAGAATCTCAAATAAACAACCTAAATAGTTGTAGTAGTAGCAGTAGTAGTAGTAGTAGTAGTAGTAGTGGTAGTAAATGCAGCAGCTAAACTTTATATATTTAGCTTTTTTTCCCTTATAGATTATTTCTTCAGAATACATTCCAAGGAGTAGAATTGAGGCCAGTCCTGGATATCAGGACATAAAAAGCGGTTTGGGGCTGTTGTGTGTTCATTTTCATTTGTTTCCAGAAACTTTTTTACTCCAAAAACCTTTTTACCCAGTGACCAAGGCGCTCTGAGGGCCTGCCTCCCCCCGCCCCCCTTTTTCCTTCAGAGACAAGCAGTTCTCCAGCCGAGGTTCATCAAATGGCTGTAATCCCCAGCCACCCCCACCCCATCCCCACCCTACCTGCACTAGAATGCTGGGACAAGCTCAGAGTTCATTTCAGGAAAATACAGGCTTATAGCCTTTCATTCATATAAGCTTGTTGTATGTGGTTGCCACATTGTCCTCATTTTAAGGTACTTGTTCTCACTTTAAGACTTCACTGAAAGAAAAAAAGAAAAAATGTCTGTAGCCAAGTAGTGAAATTTAAAGAGTTGTATGCTCCTTTAATAGGTGTAAAACAGTCCTTATTTTTGTTTTAGTTTTCATTTCTTTTAATTTAGTAAGATTGAACTGCTTTCTATGTGTTTGTTTTCATAGTTACTCTTTCTTGAATGAAGCATCTGTTTCTTCCCCCAGTGTATTTACTTAAAGGATCTAATTTTTTGTATGATTATTTTATACAATATAAAGTTTAAGCCTTTTTAAAAAAAAGATTTTATTTATTATTTATTATTCTCAGAGAGAGGGGAAGGGAGAGAGGCAGAGAGGGAGAGATACATCAATGTATGGTTGCCTTTCACCTGCCTCCAGCTAAGGACCTGGCTGGAGACCTGGTTTGCAATCTCATGATATGCCCTGGCTGGCTGGGAATTGAACTGATTATTTAAAGAATAAACACTTATTCAACATGTAGCATAAAATATACCTACTGATAAAGTTTCTGCTTGAGGTAATGGAAGTTTTGGTAATAGTGCTTATGGTTGGACAATATTATGAATATAGTTAATGCCATATTTTGGTTAAATGACATATTATGTGTTATGTATATTTTACCACAATAAAAATAATCTATATATAATGAAAAAGAACCTACAACCTTGGATTCCAGCTTTGCAGAAGTGACTCAGAAGAGTTACCACAGTTGTTTTTTCTATGACTAAAATGTAGAGGAAAATGTACATTTGTAGAGTCCTTTAAGGTCTTAAGATGGGGATGTTTCTAAAAATCTTGACAGGAAAAGTTAAAATTTGGATCCATCATGGGGTACATTTAGAACCGAAAAAGCTTGATCTATCAAACATTTGTCTAGTAAAATAAAATTTCCACCAACTAAACTACAGCTCACTTCCCACACAAAAGCTATTAAAATGTAGAAGATTCATCTCCTGTTAGCAAAACTATGAATTGAAATATCTTGACTTCCGGTGTTAAGTTGCTCAATGACTATGTGATTTACATTCTTCTTCTTTAGAATTTATGTAACATGGTTTGCATATCTTAAACACCTCTATAGAAACACTGATTTTGTTGATAATGGTCAGATTTTAGGAAATGTTCTCAAAATGTGACAGCTTGAAAAGTATTAGTTAATTTCAGACACTTTTAAAGCATATAAGTAAATGTTCACTTTTATGGGTATAAAATATTTACATGTTCTTCCTTCCTTTGATAGAAATTATTTAATAACTCATGGTGTCTAAAATGATTAAAATCACATAACAAGTACAGAGGAAAAGAGTTTTAATGCTTGAATTAGCTTTGACTAGTATGTAGTGTTACTTCCTACCATAAAAACAGGATAAAAAGATACACTATAGTACCATTAAAAATGAAAGTTTTATTCATTTCTTTCCTTTCCATCTCTCTCTACTGCTGCATGGCAACCATTGGGGGAAAAAAGAGACATGTTAGATTCCATATGGCATCTGCCGTGATGTAAAGCAATGCTTTACCGTCTGTTCATGTATTTTGATTCTCTGGTTGACTATCTAAACCTTTATTACCTTGCAATCAAAATTGCACCATGATAAGTTTCTCTCCCCCAAGGAATCCGAGTCACTTTTCAGTTATTAATCAGTTAAGAGTTATAGGGAGATATTTATAAAGAAAAAGGATAAATAAACCATGTGTGTTATTTTCTTTACAAAATATATATGCTAAAGTTTTGAGTCGACTATCAGGTGAAGGTTTGCAAGATATTTAAAATATTACCAAAAGCCCAGTGAAAATTCTATCTACACTAAAACAAAGCTATTGATCAATTAAATGCTCTAATTAGGAGTTATATATGTCTACTTAGGAACTTTATATGATTAAAAATGGGTAAGTAAATGATTATCTGGTAAATGTAGTTTGTTTACTAGATAAATGGGTTTTTTAAGTATGTTTTATTGATTATGCTGTTACATTTGTCCCAATTTCTTTTTACTTTGCCCATTCCACCCAGGACTCCCACTTCCTTCCCACAACCCTACTACCCTACCCTTAGGGAATGTCCATGGATTGTACCTATGTTCTCTGGTTTCATCCTTTCATATATCATTCTTAACTTTCCCCTGTCTATCTTGTACCCACCAATTATGTTTCCTAATCCCTACACTATTTCCCCATTTCTCCCCTCTTCCCCCTTCCAGCTGATAACCTTCCCAATGATCCCCATACCTATGATTCTGATCCAATTTGTTTGTTTGCTTAGTTTGTTTTTATTTTTTTAGGTTCTGTTGTTGATAGTTGTAAGCTTATTGTCTTTTTAATGTTCATCATTTTGATCCTTTTTTTTCTTAAGTAATCCCTTTAACATTTCATATAAGGGCTTGGTGATGATGAACTCTTTTAGCTTTACCTTGTCTGAGAACCACTTTATCTGCCTTTCAACTCTAAATGATAGCTTTGCTGGATAGAGTAATCTTGGTTTTAGGTTTTCATCACTTTGAATACTTCTTGGCAGTCCCTTCTTGTCTGCAAAGTTTCTTTTGAGAAATCAACTGATAGTCTTATAGGAACCCTTTTGTAGGTAACTCTCTTTTTTCTCTTACTGCTTTTAAGATTCTCTTTTACCTTTAATATTTTGCATTTTAATTATGATGTGCCTCGGTGTGGTCTGATTTGGATCTAACTTGTTTGGGATGCTCTGTACTTCCTGAACTTGTATGTCTATTTCCCTCACCAAATTTGGGGAGTTTTCCTTCATTATTTTTTCACATGTTTTTAATTTCTTGCTCTTCCTGTTCTTCTAGCACCCCTATGACTTGGATGTTGGCCTGTTTAAAGTTGTCCCAAAGTTTTCTAGGCCTCTCCTCTTTTTTTTCAACTTTTGCTTTGTCATTCTGTCCTAGTTGACTGTTTATGTCTTCCTTATGTTCCAAATCATTGATATGAACCCTGGTTTTCTTCCCTTCACACTTGGTTTCATGTGGATTTTCTTTCATTTCACTTAGCATAGCCTTCACTTCTTTCCTTCTGTGTTTGCCATAGTCAAGCATATCTGTCAAGTCTGTGAACGTCTATTACCAGCATTTTGAACTGTGCATCTGTTAGGTTGGCTGTCTCCTCCTCTGTTAGGTTGCCTATCTCCTTGTTACTTAGTTCTCCCACTGGAACCTTGATCTGTTCCCTCTTTTGGTTTTGGTTTTGTTTTTATTTTTTAACTTCTTAAAGATTTTATTATTTTTAGAGAGAGGGGAAGGGAGAGAGGCAGAGAGGGAGAAAAACATCAATGTATGGTTACCTTTCACCTGCCTCCACCTACAGACCTGGCTTGCAACCTGGTTATTATGTGCCCTGGCTAGGAATCGAACCACCAACCTTTGGGTTTGCAGGCCGGCACCTCATCCACTGTGCCACCAGCCAGGGCTGTTCCCTCTTTCAGACCATACTTTACTCTCTCCTCAACTTAAAAGGATCCTGTGTTCGCCTTTGTGTATTAGGTAGAGCTGTCACACCTATCATGTTGTAAGGGGCAGAGCCTTCAGTATTCATCAGTATGGGTGACCCATTTCACCACGTTGTGGTGCTATATATGGGTGAGGGGTCTGAGAGAGAAAAATCACTTGCCCCCTTTCCAAGCACCTCTCCTGCTTCCCATATGGGACTGGTGCCTCTCTAGCTATTGCCCTGGACATGGTTCCCAGAGTGGGTGAGTCTGCAGACATTCCAGGACCATTGGGGCCTCTGAACATACAGACTCTGCTGAGAGACTGGCAGTTTCTTCCTCTGCCCTGACCTGCACTGATTTTCATAGTCAGAAGCAATGTATCTTTACTTTCCCTCCCCCAGCACTGGAACCGTGAGCCACGTGGTCTGCTCTGGTGCCAGAAGCACTCCCCAAGTGGACCTACTTTTGTTTCAACGTGTGACTGCACTTTCTGCTAGCTGACCACAGCAGCTGTCCTGCCACAGCTGTCACAGTGCCAAACCGCAACCTCTCTGTCCTGGGTCCTCCCCTCCTACCTGTCAGATGAGTATTTCTTCTTTATATCTTTCATTGTTGGACTTCTATGCAGCTCAGTTTTCTGGAATTTCTGATTGTCTTTAGTTTTGAGGTAGCTGTACTTCTTCTTGGTTTTGGAGGGAGATGCAGCGTATCTACCTACACCTCCATCTTGGCCGTAAGTCCTAGATAAATGTTTTTAAAAATATGAGGTCATCATGGGAAAAGCATAATGAAACAAATTCTTGGTGATGTAAATGTTGGGAACCATGAATCTCTGATAATCATTTGGCTATTAGTCATCTTTCTATATGTTTCTGCCTAAGAGGGTATTTATTATTTATTTCTGATTTATACCCTACCTTTTTCTGACAGCATTTACATTCTCTCATGCTAGTTAAATATTGTTCTCTCAGTATTTTGGTTATTTTCTTACCTGCCTGATGAGGTTGTAGAAATTAAGAAAAAGGAGCACCAGGCATTGTCTGTGCACAGTGAATGGTTTCTCCTTGTCCTTCTCACTAACCAGTGGTTATTGGTAAATTTTCTATTCAAATCCATTCAGTGCCCTTATTCAGCAAGTATACTTACTGAGAGCCTACTATGAGTCAATCATTATACCTAATGTCAAGAGTAAATAGGCAAAGGGAATACACATAAAAGGAGTAGGCAGAGAGTGTTCAAGGAAAAGGGAACAGTTTATGCAAAAGCCTTGAGCTGGGAAAGAGCTGGGCTTGTCCCAGGAACTGAAAGGACACCAGGTTTAGGCTCCGTGGGTGAGGGAGAGAATGGAATGAAATGAGCTTGGAGAGACTAGCAAAAGCTAAATCATGCATGGCTTTGGAAGCCATAGGAACAAGTTCTTCAAAGTTTACTCTCTTTTCTGGGTCAAGAGATTGGGGTAGAGGTGAGGGTGGCAAGAGATATATCAGAGAAATCAATTTGGAAGCCAGGTTTTGGCTTAGACAAAGTGATAGAAGGGGGATAAAGATAAGTGCATTTGAGATTTACTGTGAAGGTAGAAAACATAGGGCTTACGGATGGATTGGATGTGGGTGATGAGGGCAAGGGAGAGGTTCCTGGCTTGAGCAATTGCATGAAATGTAATACCACTTGTTAAGTTAGGAATGCTGGGCAAGGACAGGTTGACCTGAGAAGTTTTGAAAGGAAATTAAGAATTTGGTTGGGTCTATGTTATGTTTGAAATAACTGGGAGCCACTGAGAGAGAGGAGGGGGGTCAAGTTAGTGATTATAAGTCTGGAAACTACTACATACATGGTAGATCAGCACACATTGGTGGTATTTTGAAATACATTAGGGGAACTCTACATTCTAGAGACTGAAGAGGGGAATGTCAGGAGATGGAAAAAGAACAGGGAAAGGAAGTAGAAAGGAAACCAGAATGTGTAATGTATTTAAGGTCAAGAGAGAACGTTCAGCTGATAATTAGGCACTTGAATGCTGCTGAGAAGTAAGCATAAAGAGAATAAAGTGATTATTAGATTGGATACCACCAGGGTCACTGAAGGCCTTAACCAGGCTGCTTCAGGAATGTGAAGGATACTGAAGACAGCTTGCAGACCCTGATAGAGGTGAGCAATTTGAGACAGTGCAAGTAGATAACTCTTTTGGGGAGAGTTTAGGAGAGCATATAACAATACAATGCAAGAGGAAGAGAAAGATTTCAGAGGGAAAGTGGGACCTAAATGAACTTAGTGTTTAGGTATGGTGAGCTTCAGGTAGCTACAGAGCATTCAAGTGAAACTATCATATAGAAGACTAGTTTATGAGTTGAGGGAGAACTTTGGAACCATGTATGTGCAGCCAAAGTTTGAACAAGACTCTGTGGCCCAAATGCCCTGTTAACATACCCCATCTCTTCTACGTGCAATCCATGCTCAAGGTCCTGATGTAAAAGATGAGACATAACACATCATCCCCTTTCCAGACATAAGTCTTAGACTACCCAGCTTAACTAGTAACCACTGAGTCCATCCTTGCTCTAGAACCTATAAGACATATTAGTCCTTTATCTGGCCCTTTGGTTTTTTCCTGTTGGAGAAATTTCTAGAAGTAGCATTTCTGGTCCATGAAGTATGTCTTGATTTGAAATGTCAGAGGCAGCTATGTACTCTCTAAGGGACTGTGGGAGGTGGGAACAAGCTGAATGAAATATGCTGTGTCTCTCCCTGCTCTGAGTAGCATTTTACTTCTTGGTTTCTGTAGCTTTTGCTAAATAAATCAGGAAATTAATCTTTCTTGGGGTTCATTGGACCATTCCATAGCCCACAACTATCTTTCAATATTGGGAAGAAGAGAATAGCTATGAAAATCAGGTGAGAGGATTTTTGGAAGTGGAACCATTATGTATGACTGCCTAGAAGTTTTCTCAGCACTTTGATGAAGACTGTTTTAAGATTTCTCATGGGGATACTTTTTAGTGACAGTAGCATGCAAGCATATTTTACAGGCTTCTTTTCAAAGTAACTTTAACTTACGCCCACTCAAATAAGCTACAAGTCTTGTATGAACTGACTCATTTGTCAATAAATCCAAAAGCCAGTATGAGGACCAACTACTCCATCAAGAACACAGTGTTTTAACTTAAGTATGTCAAGAAACAATTAACTTTTTCTTACTGTTATAATGGCACCCATTGACTTAGATACACATTCTTTGTGTTCTGAGAGTGACTGTAACTTCGATGCAAAGGAACTGGGACACAACATGGGCTGAATGTAAGAGAGATATTTTATTATACACCGTAAAAGGAATATCTCATCATATCAGTGACTTCATATGTTAGTTTCCTTGGGCTGCTATAACAAAGTACCACAAATGGCGGTTTAAAACAACAAAAATATATTGTCTCCTAGTGCTAGAGTCTAGGAGCCCAAAATCAAGGTATCAGCAGGACCATGCCTCTTCTGAACCTTGTCAGGGAATCCTTCTTTGCCTCTTTCTAGCTTCTGGTGGTTTGCCAGCAAGTGTCATTCTTCCTCTGTTTACAGCTGCATAACTGTAATCTCTGCCATCATCATCATATTGTGTCTGCACATTGTTATCTTCTTTAAGGACGCCAATTATATTGGATTAGAGGTCTGCCCTACTTCAGTATGATCTCAGCTAAAACACATCTATTGCCAATTTTTTGTGACTCTATTTCCAAATAAGTTCACCTTCTAAGGTATGAGGAATTAGGACTTCAATATTTCTTTTACTTTTTTCTTTATCTTCTTTTTTCTTTTTTTGGTGAGGAGACATAATTCAATTCATAACACTCATTTTCACAAAAAAGGAAAGAAAGAAGGAAATGTGATAGTTATGGATAATGGGTTGAGAGGTTAGTTGTCCCTGTTACTATTTCCAGACCACTGTTTTCCTACCCTCTGACAGTAAAATATTGCTTCCCAGAGGTCCCTTCTATTTGGCTAAACTCTCTCCCAATCTTCCAATAGATACGGTTATGTGCCAACTAGAAAGTTAGTTCTCTCCACTAAATATTGGGCAGTGGTTCTCACACTTTGTTGTAAATTTCAGATCACTTGGAAACTTGGTAAAAATATACGGAAGTTCAGGCCCTACCCTACGTCAGCAAACCAGTCTTTGTATCTTTTAATGGCTTTCTAGGTCATTCTAATACACTTCAAAGCCTGCAAACCATTGGCTTTGGGTACATGGCTTGCAGTCCTTCTACCTCAACTTTTGCCAGCATTGTGGAAGATTTCATCATCCACAAAGATGACATGGCCTACACTATATCTCTTATATCTTGACCTCTTCATCCTAGTGATTCCCTACTCAGTCCATCAGAGCCAACCACTCCTAAAGCCACACTCTGGACCTTGTTATTATTTCACTAATTTGGAGTAACCAGTATTACAATGAATGAGCTGTGCTCTATATAACAGAATTATGACAAGTTCTTTTTTTCTCTCCATTGCGCTTTTCAACTCCCAAACTAGTTTCGTTTTGTCTTCCTTGCCCGTAGGGTAGACCACTAACTTTTCTGGTCACTTTTAGGTCATAAAAATTCTCCTAGGAACTCTGTCACAAGAATAGTCTCAGTTTAATCATTTAAATATTCCTCAGCCTTTGGCCATCTGGTAACCACTCCCTCTAGCCAGTCATAGAATCAGAGATAGCTCCAGGCTGGCTGCTCCCACCCTTGCCCCACTGCTGATGGACATGTAGCTTGCACCTTATGAAGCCTTATATTTTCACCACCACCCCACCTAATTTGTTCAGTTTCTCTTACCAGTCCTAGTACTCTTCAAACTAGAGGAGGCACAGTTGAAGCTCTTCAAGGGGTTTCCTTGAAGTACCTCCCTCACTTGGTTTAGGTAGAGAAGAGCATCTTTCCCTTCAACTAGAATAAAGGTAAAGAAAATAGCTTCACTCCAACATTTCTCCAGAGAAAACTTCCCTGTCCATTTTTCAACTCCAATTATTTTACACACTATAGTTGGGTGATGGATTAAGGGTTGCAACACCAGTCTGGTCCTCTTTTTGCAAGTTCTGTATTAGGTGATATAGCCTCTCATTATAGCACCTATTGTTTACTTTTGTTCTAAAGAACCTCAACCAAAACTAAAACAGAAAGAGCCCCAACTGAACATCTTGTTTACACAGAACACTGCTCCCTAATTTGGGAAATGACTAGTTTGCTTATTAAGCAATTCTTGCTGGGACCATTACTTGACCTCAAAAGGACCCTTCACTCATTCATGGTTCCCTGTAATTTTATCACTAGTCTTCTCTTGCCTCCCTTCCTCCCAGGTTAGATTTCATGCTCCATACTGGCAGCAATCCTCTTGTCAATATCATAAATTCCCTAGTATTTTTATCTTTTCCTCACATCGATCTGGAAAAACCTCAATATTGGATGAACTCAACAACCCACAGCCTTCATGCCTGAACCCAAGTAGCTGCACTCCATGACTGAGAAACACAAAAGAATAAACTGCTATGACTATAATTTTAAGGTCACTGGCCTGGGACCCTCAACACTGGCAATACTCCAGTTACATTTTCTTTGGCCAACTAGCTCTCTTGCTCTCTGTGAGAGCCATTTCAAGGTTTCCCTACTCCCCTCAACTCCCAGGCCCTCACCTTGCTACTCACTCTCCGCAAATACCTCACCTTTTATTTCTTGGAGAATACAGAAGTTGTTGTAATACAATAACTTCTCCCTAGCAAATTTACCACCCAATCGACACCTGCACCCATCCTATTTTCTTCCCTCCTGTTAAAATAGAAATAGTCCTCCTTTAGTCCAAGACCAACGTCTCTGTTTCTTCCTTAGATTCCATCCCATCCTTCCTTTTTAGAGACCATACACCATTAATTATCCCTTCTTCTAACTTCAACCTCTCTGTTTTGGATCCTTATCAGAATCTAAACCTATTAAAAAGTCTTCTCTATCTTAACAAACCTGTAAAGCTTTACACTTATAAAGTAATTCCCATGTACCACTAATGTTCTAAGTACTTCATATGTACAACTTATTTAATCATCATATTACTCTATGAAGTAGGTGGTATTTTATCTCCATGTTTTAGAGAAAATTCAGAGAGATTATAAGACTACACAGCTGATGAGTGAAAAGGGATTCTAATCCAGGCAGTCTAATTCCATAGCTTTTTCTATTCTCTGGATTCCCTGTTGGTCTGTTTTTATTAGCAATTGTTTCCTTTGGTTTTTGATTACATTGTCTTGTCTCCTCATAACTTGCTTCTCTACCCTAACTTATATGATAAATTTGAAATTTAAAGAAAAGTTACAAGAATAATACAATGGATACCTATTATATGCCCTTTACCTAGATTTACATATCTACACACACACACACACACATGCACAGAGGCAGTTACACAATGACATGATTCAAATTTCAATGACCATGTGTCAGGGCAGAGGAATTTCTGTCTATGCATAGCTGGACATTCCTCTGGGCCAGCCGGGAAGATAATCTTGGAGTTCAATCTTTTCCCAGAGCCCCTGGAGCACTGTGGCTCCAGAGGTAACCAACTTAGCAACTTGAGCAGGCAGATGTCAGCCCCATATGTAACTCTTATTCATAGAGCCTCCTTTATTCTGATGTGTATATAGGACTGCTCTTGCTGTAAGCTCGATGTTCACTACTGTTGTGGGAGAGCCGAAAAATTTTGCGTGGGAACGCCAACACCCTCTAGCGCCCAGCCATGTGGAAGCAGGAGAGTGGGTGTAGAATCACCCAGACTCTCTGTGGTTGTTAACCTAAGCTTGCAGCTACTAAAAGGTTGGGACAACTGAGCGATGCCAACACTCTTAGCTGCCTGGCTGTGTAGTCATTAGCTTGCTGCTGTAATAAAACATACAAACCTCCTAAAGGTTTGGTGCAAGTTCTTCGCCCCCAGATGAGGGCCCTCCCTGCTGCCATCATTTGGTGGTCATTCGGGTTTCTGCACTCAGAAAGAACAGACATGACACCATGATATATTAATTGTAACTGCATAAAGTACAAACATCATTGCCAGAACTTCTGTTTTCAAAGCACCATGTAATTAACATGTCCATTATGATCAGTAACAATGACCTAACATAACACTTCTTTCCAAAACTGTCAGTAATTGGTCACTGCATATCTTTATTCAGTTCATGCATAGACAGCAAAGCATGCAATTGTGTTGCCTCTTTGTCTCCCAGTGATAAATTTACATGATGTTGTATAAAAATGGGTTGCTGAAAGAGGAATTTGGCCAAAAAAGATGAAGGTTCAGGAAAAAATTAAAAGTGACAGTACTGAAAGTGAAATTAGAATGAAATATAAATGAAGTTATAGAAGAGCTAACAGGTTACTGACACTGCCACCATTAGAAACACTAGCTATGCAGCTAGAGGAACTTAATGAAGAGGAACTTAGCAAGATTAATGGGGAAAGCAGTTGTGATAAAAAGTATGAAGATGTCTTGGAGGAAGTGACATTGACAAAAATTTCACATTAGATAAACTTCTGGAGATATTTCATGGCATTATAAGTGCAAATGATAAAATGGTACAAACTGATTCAAACATAGAAAAGAGTATAACAAGTTGCAAAAGCATAGAGAAGATACCTAATCTATGTATTTAGTTATTCAACTCAGAGTTGTTCAAATTATCCTTTAAGGTTTTTACAAAAAAGTAAAATACCTTAATCCTCAATGTTTCTAGTATTTTAAATTATAGTATATGAAACTAAAAATTTATTTTACTAGTTTTTCATTTTCCTGCATTTCTAACTAACCATAGGAGAGTTCATAATGCTTTAGCAAAAATGTTTAAAGGTCATCCTGCTCCTTCTTTTCTTTTTCTCTCATGGCACTGGTATTCTTTAAAGAATGTAGAGTGTCCCACGATTTAGGCTTGTCTGATTGTTCTCTCATGCTCAGAGTTGAATTAAGCATTATGTTCTAGAACTTGTTTGCTCTAACTGCCTTACCCCTTCTCCCCAACCAGGGCCTCAGTAGCTATGCTAAATCATGGTGAAATTTCTGTAATATTCCCTTCCTTTTCCTCTCTTCTTAACCAGCTTACCTACAAATAATCAACCAATTCTCTTCTCTCCAAAAAAAAAAAAAAATGATAAGAGTAATAATAAGCCAGACAGCTCCACAACTCTCTCAGCCCTCACACGCATTCTTAAGAATGACTGAAATTCTATCGCCTGTTTTCTTCATTCTGTGATTCAGAGGGAGTCCCTTTTTTTTTAACCCCTGGGGTGCCCAAATACCATCACGTCCTCTATCCCAATCAAAAACTCTCAAAAAAATGAAAACCCTAATACTAAAATTGACATTGCTACTAGTGATTTAAAAAGACACATCTCTCAGGGAAGAACTTGCCTTTAGCAAAGTTCTGTGAAGATCTATACCAGTCCAGATCCCAGGGAATAATAGATTCTGTATTGAATTAAATTGACATATATTGGGTTGGCCAAAAAGTCCATACTTTTTTCCCATAAAATAAAAAAAGTATTTTTTATATTCACCAATAACTTTATTCATTTCAATATTTTGAGTATGTCAGCTATCTCCCAAATGGTATAATGTTGATTATTCTCAATTAATATCTTGATTTGATTGCTATCAACTTCAACTGGTCTACCCAACTGTGGAGCATCATCCACAAACCAGTATCTTACAATACTGGTTTGGTGGAGATGTATTCTTTTATCCTTCTTTTTTCTGGGAAACTCCTTATTCCACCTTCCATTAAGAATGAGAGCCTTGCTGTGTAGAGTATTCTTTGTTGCAGACCTTTGTTTTTCATTATTTGGAATATTTTTTGCCATTCCCTTCTGGCTTGTAGTGTTTCTGTTGAGAAATCATTTGATAACCTTATTGGAGTCCCCTTATATGTTTATTAGCTGTTTCTCTCTTGATGCTTTTAGGGTTCTCTCCTTGTCTTTGTAATTTGCCATTTTAATTATGATGTGTCTTGGAGTGGGCCTGTTTGGGTTCATCTTCATTGGGAACCTCTGTGCTTCCTGAACTTGAGTGATGTTTTCACTCATCAACTTAAGGAAGTTTTCTGTCATTATCTTTTCAAACATTATCTTTTTGTATCTCTTGTTTCTCTTCTCCTCCTAGTATCCCTATGATACTGATATTATTGTGTTTCATGTTGTCCTACAGCTCTCTTAAAACCTCTTAATTCTTTTTCAGTCTTTTTTTATTTTGTTGCGTTGTCTGGGAATTTTTTTCTACACTGTCCTTCAGCTCCCTGATACAATCCTCTGCTTCCTCTAGCCTGCTTTTGGTTCTTTCTACTGTATTCTTCGATTTGGAGATTACATTCTTCATTTCCTCCTGGCTCTTATTGATAGTTTCCATGTCCTTTTTAATGCTGGTATAGTTCTCAGTAAGTTACTTGTGGCTTTCCTGGAGTTCTTTGTAGTTCCCCTGGAGTTGTTTGTAATTTTCCTTGAGCTAGCTGAGCTCATTGAGCTTCTTTATCATTATTATTTTGAATTCCATGTCTAATAGTTTGCTTGCCTCTACTTCATTCAGACATCTTTCAGGGGATTTTGCCTTTCCTTTCTGGGGGACTGTTTCCTTTTCTCCCCATTTTAAGTGACTCTTCTTGTTTGTTTTGTTTTTTAGATTTTTTTTTTTAAAGATTTTATTATTTTTAGAGAGGGGGAAGGGAGGGAGGAAGAAAGGGAGAGAAGTGTCAATGTATGGTTGCCTTTCACCTGCCTCCAGCTATGGACCTGGCTGGAGACCTGGCCTGCAACCTGGTTATGTGCCCTGGCTGGGAATCAAACCAGCGACCTTTGGGTTTGCAGGCCAGCATCTTATCCACTGTGCCACCAGCCAGGGGAGATTGGATTTTTTTGAGTTCCTGTCTTTGTGCTGTGACTTTCTGTCACGTAGAGGTGCACTTTCTTTACTTCCTGGATCCACCTCTGGTGATGTCAGATTATTCCATAATCTGAGCCTAGTCAGCCTGTTGGAGCCAACTAGAGATCCATTATCTTTGTGCCCTGCAGTTCTTAATCCAATTAATCTGTGCTCAGCTGTCAGGCTCAGCCACCACTGGGCGGGGCAGATTGACTTCAGTGGGCAGGGCTTACGACGGCCACTCAGGCTGAAGCCGCTGGGCAGAAGCCACTAGGCGGAAGTCGCTTGGCGGAAGTCGCTAGACGGAAGTCACTAGACGGAAGTCGCTGGGTGTAGCACAGTCCGCCTGCCATGTGGGAGATGAATCAGCATTGAGACCAGGTCGGCTGCTCCCTCATCTCTCTCCCCAGAGACACCGCTCTAAGCTCTCCCCAAGCGTCTCCGGACCACTCTGCCCTCCGTCCGCTGTAGCCCAGGGTAAGTGGGTGCCAATGTATTTCTGTGCGTGATCACTTTAGTAATTATCTGTCTCTAGTTGTCTCAGGCTAGCAAACCCTGCAGCTTCCTGCTTTTCACAGCTGGACACCATTTTACTCAGCTGTGTTGCTGGGGGCTGGGAAGCCCAGCCGGGGGTTTAAGAACCCACTCTTCTCAGGTGGAGCCCCCGGCTCTAGTCCCTTCAGCTGCTGCCCACGGGAGCCCAGCCAGCCCTTTTGCGTCTCCGCAATTCCTACCAGCCACGTGATGAAGTGGCCTCTTCTGTTCTGTCCGTGGTTGTAAGGATTCTCTCCAGCTGGTGTCCTGTTTGTTATTCCAGGTGATTTCTCCCCAATTAAATTGTACTTCCAGATTGGTCCTGGGAGGAGATTAAGTTAGGATAATCTCCTGGGAGGCGATTAAGTAAATGCAGCTCCACTTACTACTCCGCCATTTTGTCAACCCCAGTTTATAGCCGCCATTTTGGTTTTTCCTTTGACTCCTAATTTAGTCCTTTGGGTCCAGGGCCTGGAGTCACTCCCCTTGATCTTTCTCAAACCTTAAATTTATACCCTATTCCTATTAGTCTGCCAAAAGATCTATTCAGCTTCCTAGCCACCTCTTAGGGAAAAGCAACTCTAAATGGCCTGCTCACCTCTTTGTGTTTTTCTTCCTTCAGATTTTGTTACCTTAATTCTTTATTGTCATAATGTTAGTTCCTGGAGTGATTTTTAAAATGTTTTCTCCAACTTCTGTGGGTTTCCTTGGTATAATGTTAGGCTGAATTATCTAATGCATTCCTGGACATGAGTGTTCCTTACCCCAGAACTGACTTTTTAAAATAATATGGTTATGTTATTTTCCTAACCAAAACACTTCAATGACTGCCTGATTTTCTTCAAAATCCTTTATTAGGCCTAGAGGTTTATATCCCCAAATTATCTCCAGCTACTCTCCTCTCACTTTCTACTTTTTAGACCCTCTCTCTGGTTCTCTTGTGCATGCCACACCTTCACAATTCTGGATGTGCACCCCTGGTTCCCACCTCCTGACTGCTGTAAACTGCTCCCACCCATCTCCCTCTGACCTAGTTAATGCATACTGATTATCAGAACTCAGCCAAATGTTCAGCAAGGAAGACTCCCCCTGACTTCCCGGCCTAGGTAAGTCTCAGTCATTGCACCCAGTTCTTCACAGCACTTCCTCAAGTTTGCAATTACATGTTGATTTGAATGATTATTTGAATAATATCTGTCTTCAGGCAGAGATCATGTCTGTTTTGCTCACTACTACATGCCCAGCAGCTACTTGTAACAGGTGTTCAATAAAATAGAGGAAAGAATAAAAATGATTATCAATCAAAAATCTTTTTCTGGGTCACTTATCTATGCAATTAGTTCATTTATTTCCACCAACAGTTCTGCACCTAAAGTTTTGTTGATGCAGCTGTAATTCCCTGGCTTTTAACTTGGAAGTCGGATTATTTGAAAAAGCAGTTTCGGTTTCCATTTCTCCTATGGTCACGTTGACTTCATGTTAATAGGGCAGTTATTTTTAACCAAAGAAATGCTGCTTTTTGGTGTCTTTGTAAGGGAACAAACCCAGAAGTTACCTTGGTTTCAATGTAAACACACTGTTGAGAAAAAGCCATTCAGAGCCTTGATTTCCAATTTGGCTAATTCCTCAGAAAGTGAATAATAAAAGACAGAGTCTTGGGCAGGTGATGGAGTCAAATAATACAGCAAATAATGTTGCAAATATGTTCTTTTGCTTAATATAGATTTCCCTGGTAAATTTCCATCTGTTTTGCATTTGAAAATAAAAGACAGCTGCTTCTTTAAAGTTTGTGGGTAAGAAGTCAGTAAATAATGGGAACTCTAATTAATACTATAAGTTTCAACACTTACAAACTGTAAGGTTTTATGAGCCAATAAATTCAATAAAAAACACTCTAGGGTTTTGTTTTAAAACCAGATTTAGGCCTTACGTTACTAGAAACTTGTATAAGCCTATACCAATTTTACATTTTCTATTTTAATATGCTTGTCTTGCATTGGCTATTTTCTTTTTCTAAACCTATAGGACACACACACACACACACATACACACACAACAGCTATTTCACTTCTGCAGCCTCAAAGTAATTTCTTAGTCAGCTTTCCTGAATGGGGTCTTCATTGACAAAGTTGGGTAATGGTAACTGTAAGTTAGCTTAGGTCTATAGAAACTACAGTTTGCTTCTGCTGGAGAACTTTGAAATGAGTGGACACACCACAGGGTGTCCACTTCCAGACTTAGTGAAACTAAATCTTCCTCTGCAAAAAAAGAGTTTACTACTCTTTTATAAAAGACACACATTTAAGCCCTCCTAATTAACTTTCATGCCAATAGGTTTGCTATGTAGATTTAGAAATGGGATATTCTTAGACATGATAGCAAGCAGTCCCAACTTTGCCCCTAAGCTCTTGCCTTCATTATCCAACTGCCTACTAACCATCTCTATTTGGGTATCTAATATATCTTAATTTTAACTTGCCTAAGAATATACTTGTTTCCCCTTGTTCTCAAAAGCCTATTTCCTGTCCTCTTCACCATCTCAATAAATGATAACTTCATTCTTCTAATTGCTCGAGCAAGAGAGGGGTCATCCCCCACTCATCAGTTTTCCTCAGACCTTATATCTAATTCACCAGCGAATCCTTTCAGTGAAGCCCTCAGCATGTGTCCAGAATCTAACCACATGTCACCACTTCCACCATTACACCTCCTGCTCCATCCAAGCCACACATAACCTCTTGCCTAGACTATTAACTGATTTTCCCTGCTTTCACCCTTAACATCCTACAACTGCTCCTCCACATAAACCAGCCAGTTATCCTTTCAAAATGTGAATCATTGAGATTTTTGTCTCAAGGTAGAATCCAAAGTCCTTATTCTGGGCCTAAAAGATCTGAAATATGGTCTCTGACTATCCCATTGATCTCTTTAGCAGAACTTCTTTTGTTCATTCCAGTCCAATTAAACTGGCTTCCTTTACCATGCCAGTGTTGCTCCTACCTCAGAGCCTTTGCATATGCTATTCAGTCTACCTAGAATGCTCCTTCCCTAGTATCTTCATGACTAGCTTCTTAATCTTCTCCCAGCTCCTGCTTAAATGTTCCTATTCAGAAAATGCCTTTCCTGAAACAGCCCATCATTTTTAAAATGGACCTTATGCCCTTAGGCACAGGAGCTGTTAATGCATTACCTAGATTAAGGTTTATCCAGGACAATAGTCCTGGTTTCATCTGTATTGTTTGACATAATTGCAAGTAATTCCTTTCAAAATATCCCCTTTTGATAAGTTATATTGTTGCACACCCTTACCATATTTTATCTTTATAGCTTTCATCACCACCTGATACCACCTGTCTGTCTCTCCCTATTTGAATGTTAGTTAGAGTTGATCATTTGTTTTATTTTCTTCTGTATCCCTATTACTAAGAAGTGCGTACAACACAAAGACTCACTAAGTACGTGTTGAATGAATAGGGTCATTAGCTACCTGATAAGGTCAATTGCTCTCCTGGGAACCAGAGCGGAAAAGATAAATAAGATACCCTGTTTAATACAGAAGCCCCAAATGAGAGATCCTGACTAGATAGAGCTTATGTGGAGGCTGGAAATAGATTTTTCAAACAGGTCAGGTTGAAAATCTATGGTTCAGAAGCTATCCGCCTAAATGGAGGAGTCAGAGATGAAAGGAAGGTGGGTGTTGAACTTATTTTTCTTCTCAGTGAATGGCTGGGATATCCAGTTTGCCAAAATCACCATACTGAGTATGCTACGTATATAATCCTGCCCAGTGTGGCTAACCAGGGCTAACGATAAGTTAAATTCCGAAATTCTATTTTTGTCACCGGAAAAAGTTTTTACTATAGAGCACTGACTTTGCAGAGCCAAAGCAGCAAAAAATGGAACTATTTTTGGCCCTAAATGTTTCATGGCAGTATATAAGAAGTGGAGACAGGGAAGTTTCATCACGGAGAACTGAGCACTTGGACAAAAATTACGGGCCCCTGCAAATTTGTAACCAAACTTGTGCACATAACCCTAATTACATCCTTAGGATAAAACCACTCAAGTTAGAAATGCTATTAACTCTGATGATCTCTGCACATGATTTTCAAAATTATCTTTACTTAAAAAAGTATACTTTTAGGTCCTGGCTTATGTGGCTCAGTGTATTGAGCACCATCCTGCAAACCCAAAGGTCGCTGGTTCGATTTCCAGCCAGGGCACATAACCAGGTTACAAGCCAGGTCTCCAGCCAGGTCTGTGGCTGGAGGCAGGTGAAAGTCAACCATACATTGATGCTTCTCTCCCTTTCTTCCTTCCTCCCTGCCTTTCTCTCTGAAAATAATGAAATAAATCTTTTTTTTTTTTAAGTAAACTTTTGTCCCCATTAAATTTAGGTGTGCTCCCAGTAGAAACAACTCTGTTATCTTAACATTCTAAGGAATGATAATCCCAGGGACTTCAAGAAATCTGCATAATTCTCTCCTCAGACAATATAACTTATGCTTAATTCCTCTTAAACTATATTTTCTTTTAAGATTTTATTTATTATTTTTAGAGAGAGGGGGAGGGATATCAATGTGTGGTTGCCTTTCACCTGCCTTCAGCTACAGATCTGGCTGGAGACCTGGCTTGCAACCTGGTTATGTGCCCTGGCTGGGAATCGAACCAGCGACCTTTTGGTTTGCAGGCTGGTGCCTTATCCACTGTGCTACCAGCCAGGGCTACACTATATTCTTAACATCTTGCAGATATGCCCCTATTATAGCACTTACCATCTATAGTGTATTCATTTGTTTTCCCTTTGGCCACCCTCCAAGTTCCCTTTCCCACCCCACCCCCAAGTATTTTAAAAGACTGTGGGCTCCTGAAGCAGAAGTGCCTAGGGTAAATCTTCAAAGGGCAGAACTCCCTGCCCTCTCATTTAATTCAGGAGATCTAGGGTGGGGCTGAGGAATCTGTAGCAGGCTTTCCCAAGTGACCTGGGTGATCAGTTCATAGGGTTCACTATCAGAAAATTACAGAGTAGAAACTATCTTAGTCATCATTGCATAACTAGTGCCTAGCTCATATACACCTAATAAACGTATGCTGAATCAACTGAATGAATTGCCTGGAAAACATCTGGGGACTTTCTAAGGTAATCATTTCATATAGAACTAAAACCACAAAATAGGGGAGGGGAACAGAGGGGAGCAAAAAGGGGATGGATGTAATACAACAACAATAAAATTTTAAAAATAAAAAATAAAATAAATAAATAAAACCACAAAATAAATGAACAAGCGAAATAGAACCCAAGGCATGAAAACAAGGAACAAACTGACGGTGACCAGAGGGGTGGGGAAAAGGGATAAGGGTGGAAAGAAGGGGAAGGGACTTGTCAAGGAACATGTATGAATGGCCCATGGATACGGATAACAGGATGGGGACTGACTGAAAGTGTGGGGTGAGCTGGGCAATGGAGGGCAAAGGGGAGAAATTGGGACAACTGTAATAGAATAACAATAAAATATTCTTAAAAAAAACAGAACTAAAACCAATTAGATCAGACAGCACTTTGCTTGTATGCTGTGAGAGTTACTCAACAAACAGGTCCAAAATTAAAGGACGTTAAAGAGTACACTTAGCTATTATGTGAAGAGAACAGTTCAGCAGATAATTAGGCAATTGACAAATGCACATCTTAGATAAACAACACAGAGGGTCCCAACTTATGATGTTTTACTTATTCTTTTTCAATTTTATGACAGTGCAAAAGTTATATGCATTCAGTAGAGACTGTACTTTGGAGTTTTAATTTTGATTTTTTCCCTCAGGCTAGTAATATGTGGTACAGTACTCCCTCATGGCACTGGGTAGCAGCAACCAGATGATTTTGCCCACCTGTAAGCTAATGTAAGCTTTCTGAGCATGTTTTAAGTAGGCCATGATAAGCTTCCATCTTAAAATTTTTCAGCTTATGACAGGTTTATCAGGACATACCCCCCATCATAAGTCAAGAAGCATCTTTAGTTTGTGATCTGACATAAGCACTTTAGAATTTATCATACTCATATTTTATCTGTTTCATTTTCCACTAGGCCTTATATCCTCACCTTTTCCAGACAGAAGGACCTTGTTGCTTTATCAGAGGCAGAGAAAAGTGAGTTTCAAAAAAGAGGATGTTATAACTGAGAAATGTTTATAAACTCAGAAATGGTCTGTAAAATGAATATTCTGTCACTTTTTGAAAATATGACTCTTACATTAATTTTACATTTATCAACTCATATTCATGTCAGGCTCTAAACCAACCCACTTCTGAGCATTTAATTAATTTACCCTTAATGCATGTTCATTAAATTCTCTATCTTTTGCGGCTCTGACATTTTCTCTAGTGGCATTTTTTCCAGTCTTCTCCCCAAACACCATATTTAAAACCTCCTTGAGTTGAATAAATTCAGCCAAATTTTTTTCCTTGCTCTAGAACCCCAAGAGTACAGAACTCCTTCTCTGGAAAATAGGAAATCTTCCTTTAGATAAGTTCCCAGAGTTGACCTAATAGTAACAGCATCAAGACAGAATTTTCCGTAATAGATTGTACATGTTTAAAAAACAGTCATTTAGTTGGGGGAATGGGGGAGGAAGAGGCAAGGAAGGGGAGCAGTTTAGATAAGAAACTAGTATAAAGGAACCATGGACATGGACAATAGGTGGAATTGACTTTGGGGGGAATGGATGGGTGGGGAGGGGGACAGAGGGGAGCAAAAGGGGGATGGATATAATACAACAACAATAAAATTTTAAAAAATAAATCAGTTAAAACAGTCATTTAGTTGCCTAGACGATAACAGTTGAACTTTTTCTTTACTTTGGATATATTTGATATGTGCACATATGAACTTCTTGTGAGTTAAAGAATAATTGTCCTTATACATACATAGTCAGAAAGCATTATAGCTTGGACTTAGCACTCATAGATAAGGAATTTCGGTCTGCCATTTATGCAACTTGGCTACAGTCTCCATGTAACCTCAGTACAGCATTGCTAAGAGACAAAGCTTCTGTTTTAAAATCTCAGGTCTTTCGTTGTGCTCTGAGTCACCTTAGTCTCCGTTTCCTTCTTGGGGCAGTAACCAGAAACTTGTCTTTCCACCAGAAAGATGTTGGGGAAATAACTATTACTAATAATTACGAAAACAGAAAGCAACAGATATTGATACTTCTACTGTACAGTATGTGCTCTGTTAATGAACACGAAAATGGGAGGCCTTTTATTTATTTATTTATTTGTTTATTTATTTTGTTTTTGTTTTTGTTTTCTAACTTCTCTTTTACAACCTTTCCCAGGAAGCTCCCAGAGGTCTCTGGGAGGCCTTTTAAATAAGTAGTCTTGGCTTTACATTTACAAGTTCATTGGGAGTACTTTACTGGTCAGTAATGCTAAGACATATCTGGGAGGAAACAAAAACAGAAATAGCAGTAAAAGGAATATGTGCAAAGAAGATTAGAATATTTCAATCCTATAAACATATTTTAAAAGAATTAAATGGCTTAGGGCTACATATGAAAGTATACACTTGCATAGGCTATACATGTTGCATGTATGTATTTGTACCTTTTGTAGTTTTGAAGAACAGAGAGGGGCCACTTACGTATGAGTACTTATAATATTTAATCCAGTGACTCAAGTGTTTAAGATACTCAGTGAATGAATGATTTTTAAAAGTGAATTGATAAGTTCAATGACAAAGACCAGGTACGTAAAATTTGTTATATTTATTTGGAATATCCAATAGCAGTTTGTTTAAAAGATTGTGTTAACATTGAAAGCTGATTATGCTATAATAAGTTAAATATGAATAAACAGTGATGTTACAATAGAAAAAAATCTTTGAATAAGAACATAACAATAGCAAAATGCTAAAATGAGACTTTAGAAGTATTCTTATGTCCTCTCTTTACTTTCTATTTTTTATTTAATAAACATGTTTCTTAATCATATAATTTGGTATAACTCTGGAAGTGACAAAAAATGCTAAAGGTGTTGAGGTATTGTTTTGTGACAGTTCTTATATCTCTGACATACTAGGCCATATTGCTATCTATTAGTAATTATAATTGGTAGATCTTGCAAGCAGGAAGACTAATTAGAAGATAACTGATGATAGTTTATGTACTAGCCAAGAAAATGTTATGCTACACATAATAGAAAACCAATTGGGGCTTTTCAGATATAACAGTAAGTCCAGATATAGCCAGTCTAGGACTGCTACAGAAGTTTCAAGATGCCAAGAATGACCCAGACTCTCTCTATCTTTCTGCTCCCACATTCTTAGTTTGCAGATCCCATTGTCCTATTTTCTACATCATTTCATCTATTTTTTCTTTTTTTTTTCTTTTTCTTTCTTTCTTTCTTTCTTTTTTTTCTTTTCTTTTCTTTTTCTTTTTTTTTTTTTTGCCATGAAGCTCCATCTCTATCCTCATGTTAGTATTCTGGGAGAAAAAAAATTAAAAAGGAAGAAATGGAAGGGTATCTCTATATTAGGAAAAGAAATGTTTTCCTAGAAATCTTCATCGTATGTCTAGAACTGTATCCAATGGCTATTCATAACTGTATGGGATCTAATGAAATGAGATTTTTTTTTAAAGCTAGCTCATCACCAGCTCTCCTACCCTCCCCCACCACAGGGTATTTCTGATAGGGGCAACGAGTATTATCTGCCCCTTCTTTTTGTATAAGGAATATGCTCATCCTCTTCCTAAGAGAAACAACCCAAAATCTCATCCAGTTAATGCAATGAACTCAGATCTAGGATCCTGAAGTTTTGATGATGTGGCATAATTCCCATCAAGAGTGTGATTTCATGTTCTGGAAACCAACGTTTAAGGAAAAGTTATCTGCCTTGATACTCCTAATGAGTAATAGTAGATAGACAAGATACAGAATGCTGGTAAAACTCCTATTCAGGAAAGGGGAACGTGGGAAACACAGTTGTCTTTGGTCACATCTGAGGTGGACATTGTGGGGATACCTTATTGGAGCATTAAAACTTGAGCAGTTTGAAGAGACTAAATCCAAGAGTGGTGAGTGACTCTGGAGTCTGGCGCTCTAACCTTTGAGGCAATTAACTGAAAACAATGGTGGAGAGGCTATAAAGTTCTCAAGGGGTGTGAGTGGGGAGTGGGGGAAAATATTGCGTTCAGAACCCAGGAAGGGAAGATTTTATGTTGGAATTCCACCCTTGCAGTAATTTTTATTTAATCCCTGATTGAATTAAAGTGATCTGTCCTTAATCAAAATGACCCCCATGAACCACCCCTCCCAATATTCATGCCCTTGTGCTATATAGATTTTGCTCTTGGTGGTGTGATTTGCTTTAACCAATGACACATTAGGATGCAAAGGCTTGCACATTGGTTTGTCTTCCTGGAATGCTCCCTCTTAGAACCCTGGAATTAAGATGTTAGCCACATGCAGGAGCCATGTAGAAGAAAACCAGGGAATCTAGCCAACAGCCAGGAGAGACGCCCAAAATAGAAGATGTTAGCTGAGCCAGGCCCCATCCACCTGAACCACCCCAATTGAGGCCTAAGACATCCTGGAGCAGATGTGCACCATGCACTATGGCCTGACTGAATTCTTGAATCAGAGAATCTGCAATCTTGAGCAAATAAGAATTGTCTTAAATCATTAAGTTTTGAGGTGGTTAGTAAACAGCAATAAATAACTGAAATACTAAAAGAATAAAGAATGTATACCAATTAATCTAATTGTTGGGAAAAATACAATTAAAAATACTTAATCCAAGGGAAGCCATGAAAATAAGAAAGAAAATAGAACAGATAAGATAAATAAAAGCAAACAGTAAAATCAATTTAAACTCAAGATACTTGTTTCTGTGCAGTTCCATGTAAGTATGAGTAAGCATACAAAGATCTTGTCTCAATTGTTTGTTTGTTTTTTAAGAATCTTTTTTTTTTTTTTTAAAGATTTTATTTATTATTTTTCAGATAGGGAGAGAGACATCAATGTATGGTTGCCTTTCACCTGCCTCCAGCTAAGGACCTGGCTGGAGACCTGGGTATGTGCCCTGGCTGGGAATCGAACCAGCGACCTTTGGGTTCACACACTGTCACTTTATCCACTGTGCCACCAGCCAAGGCTTCAATATTTTAAGCTTGAAAATTCTTGTCTTTATTAGCCTCTGTATCCTGTCCATAACGTTTTCACCTTAGTTTAATGGCCCTGCCTTGATGTAATTTGGAATAATCCTGCTGGGGAAATACTACTTTTAATCTACAGTATTCTTCATTGATTAGATTTAGAAGACTTTAGTTGTCACCATTCTGGTTGTGAAGAATTCAAGAAAGGCTTGGAACCATATATCTATTACTATCACCTCTCAGCTCCTATTTATAGGATTCCTTGTCCCATAAGGTAATAATCAACTTTTTTAACCCAGAAAGCCTCCGAATTGTGGAATTACATCAGTTTGAATTTCAGGCCACAGGCAGAGAGCATCTCTGCAAGCTGTATTTTGTTCTGTCTCTGCCAGCTGTTGGGAATAAAGCCATACTTTTAACTTTCTTTTATTTTGATCAGCTCATCCACATATATAGTGATTATGTGAATTTCACGTTTCCTTCCTCCACCGCTGAAAAGCTATGCAACGTATGGAGTTATCGTAAAGACAGTTTATAATCCAGGAAATACGACAAATTCTCACGGGGCGGATTTTACTAGAGGTATGTGATGTTCTGCATACTCCATGGTGGGTGTCCAGCCTGGCACACACCTGCCACGCAGTGGACGCTCGACAAATACTGAGTCAATAAATCACTACTGTGGCCTTTAAAACATATCGATGAGCGCTTTTGTCATCAAAACCCCAAAGCGATCCCTTGGGGCAGCCGATCAACCCCGCCGTGCTGCTGGGCAGTCCGGTTCTGTACGGGGTGGGCGACCCCGTCTGGCCGCAGTGGAAATCGCAGCCGTGGGCCGCCTTTTGGGGATCCGAGGCAGCCGGGGCGGGCGGAGTCTGGTGAGGAGGCAAATAAACAAAGCCAACCGCACAAAAACAGGTTGTTCCCTTTCACATCCTCCTTCGAGTGCCTGGGTTTTCTCGGAACAAAGTGGCCCTCCATCCACCCGCAGGCAGGTGGAGCCCGCCCCACAGGAAGAGCTACTGTTGCCCTCAGTCTGCCGCGCGCTCCCTGAGGCGAGTGGAAGGGGACCCTCGGCACCAGCTGGCCCTTGAAAGGACACGCCCCTCGCGGGAGCGAGTCCAACACGCACCTCCCCGAGAACGCGCACGCGGGGCGGGGCCTCGCCCCAACATCCAATGAGCGCCCGGCCCCCTCACCCCACCCCGCCCCGCGGGCCCAGGCCCCGCCTCCTCGGCTGGGCAGTAGAGAGCCAGCTACCGGAAGCCACTTTAAAGCAGAGCTCGAGGTGACAGGCAAGGGACCTGGGTCGGGAGTGCAGTCACGGCTTTCCGAGCTCGCGGCGGCGGAATGGCCCTGGTGCCGTTCACCACGTCTCCTGCCTGTGACCCCTAGAAGCCCAAGCCTGCCCTTCCGCGTCGACCCCGGCGCGGACCCTGCCTCGTACCGGCAGCGCTGCAACTCGGCTGCCGTGGTGGGTTCCCTCAGGCTGCCAGTCCAGGTAAAGGGCTCCGGCGAGCTCTGAGGAGCCGGTGAGGGACCCCGGCGGGGATGGCGGGCCAGGGGAGGGGGCCCCCTGGCCCCGCGGCGACTCTCACGGGTCGGGAATGACACTTAGGTGGTGCTTTTTGTTTTCGTGCCGAGTTCCCTTGGATCCCGTCAGCGTCGGGATGGAACCGGCTTGGACTTCTTAGTCACTTAGGGCCCCGGCAGGTGTATAAATCGGAGTAAGACGCGGGCGGGTTCAGTCGGGGTCGCGGGCGTCCGGCTGCGGCCGCGGGGAGCGTGGGGCGGCCGCCCGCACAGAAGCCCTTGGCGGAGGGAGGGGGAGGCACGGTAGTAGGGGAGCCTTCCGGCGGCCCCGCACTCCGCCGCAGCCCAGAAGTTTGCAAGCTGTTTTCAGGCGAACTTGGACGGTGCAGACGTCTTCGCCTTCCCTCCCGAGCAGCGCCGGCCGCCTCCGCGGCGCTTGGCCGCGCTGCCCTGCGGTCCTCGGGGACTCGGGGACTCGGGGCCGCTCCTCAGGGAGGCCGCTGAGGAGGTGAAGAAGCGGTTGGAAGGGAAGGCGCCGTGTGGGGCGTCCGGGGTGGGGACGCCGGCCGGGCGGGAGGCGGTGGCGCGAGGAGGCTGGACCGCGGGGCTGGGGCTCTGGGCAGCGCCGGGCGCCGGCCGAGGGAAGGAGGTGGGGCGGGATGCTCGGAGCTCCGGACCGCGCTGGCCGAGCCTGGCGGCGCCGCGGCGGCGCAGTGTCCAGTTGGCGCGGCCCGGGGCGCCGAGCTGCGCAAACCGCCGCTGGCCTCCCGCGGGCGGCGTCGCTCGGACGGGGCTCCGCGCCCAGGCGTCGCGGGCTGGCGGGGGCCTTTGAAAGAGTCCCGAGTTGGCTGCGGGCGGCTTCCTCGGACCTTGCTCTCCGCCGGGCGCGGGGTGGAGCGTGAGGTCCGTGCGCCCGGGGGACCCCAGGAAGTGTCCTTTCAGCCTCTCGTTTTTGTTATGCAAACTCGTTGAGGAACTGGGCTCCGCAGACTTCCCCGCTCCAGCCACTCCTCCGGGGTTCGGCCTCCCCCTCGGTGAACTTGCGAACGTGATCGACGGCACTCGGCACTCGTGGGGAAAGTTGGAGCGTGCGTGACGGAGGCCGGTGCGGGACCTGCCCTGCCTGGACGGGGGTGCTGGAGCGGCCCGTGCGTGTGCGTGCGCGTGTGCGTGCGGGGAGCACGGCCCTGGCCGCCGCGCTGCGGAGGGAATACCACAGCCTGCGCCAATTGTGCCTGGAGGCGAGAGCGCTGAATTATGAATAATAACGCCTGGCTTGGCCGCTTTCCAGTTGATTTATGCCTAGTGTCAGGTCCCTCCTTCTTCGTGAAGCTTTCCCTAACAATGGCAGCTCACAGGGAACTCCCTTTTCCCCCTACCTTTTTCTTCCGTCCATGCCCAATGGAGGCTAACACCTGGTGGGTTTTGTTTTTATTTTAGTTCCTTAATTTGTCTTGAGTTTGACCATTCTGCGACTTTCATATGCTGATTCAAGTATGTCTCTAGTTAGAGCTTTAATATTAATTTTTCTGGGCATTCAGTTGTACTGTATTGTTGTTATCGTTGACCCATAAAAACCAATAGAACTGAGCATTTAATAGGTTCTCTTTGTTAAGTAATTCAGACAAAAGCTGTCGTGGGGTACTCAGTGTTCGCACTGTGCCAGGCACTGTCATGGACACCTGGGATGCATACTTGTTAAAGTCATGAGCCCTTGCATCAAATATCTTTTTCAGTACATTGGACAAGTGAGAAGAGGATTAATTGCTCATCACCAACCCTTTCCCGCCTGGCACAATCCTCAGTAAATATTTTCAGAATTAGTTAAGGAGTACATTATTGGAGGAGACACTGTTTGTCATTTTACAAAGTTTCCTTAGCTTTATACTTTGTTCACCATTTGTCATTTTACAAAATTTTCTTTGCTTTATACTTTGTTCCAGTTTTTTTCAAAGGGTCTGATTCAGTGAAAGCACTGTTATTATCAGGAGTTCATAAGGAATCTGAAATGTGGTTTGTGTTCTATATTCATGTGTTATTTTCTACAGTATGTCTTCATTTGCCTTAAAAAAATCATATCTGTAACTTTTCTGAGGACAGGGACTGGGAGGCTCTTTTCTGTATTAGAAGTTGTGCTTAGTTCTAAAACTCTGCTGTGGTGGTTGCTCATGTAGCTTCTGTTGCCAAACAAGTCCTGGTATTCTTCCTCCAGCAGTGGTAATGTTTTGAGGATTGCAGAGGTAAACAAACTGTTTAACATCTTTGGGGAATATATTGGAACTTTCTGAACACAGAAGGTCATCATAAGTGTTATTTTCATGTTTGAACTTAACTCTTGTTTATAACAATTAGCTTGTGGTAAAATTGGTTATAGTTTCCCTTAAAGTCACAAATGACCTTAAGTAAGTACTTAACTGAATTGGAATGCTTCAATAGGCTCCTGGCTTTTTCCCATATAACATTTTAATTGAAAGCACCTATTTCCTCACTATTCCCCAAATTCACTCACTATTTTAGTTTACCCATCATTTGATGAACTTTTTTTTTAAACAAAGAAACAGTTTTTGTTACCTCATTAAAAAGGTGATGCATAAACAAGCAACTGTAAAGAGAACCACAAAGCAGTGAAGATGTGGTTTCCCTGCTGTCATCGCTTAGATGCATTTATTCCAACCCCTCACCCCTCATTCCACCCTAGACTTACAGTAAAAGTTCAGACCCCAGCAGAATTACACATTGTTGTATGTTAAGTCCACTAATAAATTTCCAGAACCTATTGGAAAATACTGTCTCCCTTTCACATTTACCTGCTGTGAGCTTTTGAATAGCCTTGGCTGCTTTAGAGCCTTTACTTCTTAATAAAATTTACAATTGACCCATAATGAGAAAATGTGTAAGAGGAGTGATTTCAGGGACTTAGTCACTGACTAAAACAAAACATTTTGATGAATGAATGAGATCCAGTTGTTGGCTTGTAAGTGATCATCTTCTTTCCTTTCCTGATAGGACTTTTTAGACTCTGAAGAGCAATTGGAGCTAATCCACTTTATAGAAATGGAAACCACCGAACCTGAGCCAGACTGTGTAGCGCAGCCTCGCTCTCCTTCTGATGACTTTTCATGCCAAATGAGACTCTCTGACAAGATCAGTCCATTGAAGACTTGTTTTAAGAAAAAGGATCAGAAGAGATTGGGAACCGGAACCCTGAGGTCTTTGAGGCCCATATTAAACACTTTGCTAGAATCTGGATCACTTGGTGGGGTTTTTAGACCTAGAAACAAGAATACGGATGAGAGTGGCTTACATGAACCTATGGTGAAAAAACCTCTGGAAATCAATCCATCGTGTCCGCCAGCAGAAAATAATATGTCTGTTCTGATACCTGAGGAGACAAGTGTTGGGGACCAAATACCAGAAGCTCGTCCTTCCACTGATGCTCCAGAACAAGTGGTTCCAATCCAGGATCACAGCTTTCCACCTGAAACCATCAGTGGGACAGTAGCAGATTCTACAGCAGGGCACTTCCAGACTGCCCTTTTACACCCAGTTTCAAGTGACGTTCCTGTTAGTCCTGACTGCGTTGACAAAGTCATGGATTATGTTCCAGGGGTTTTCCAAGACAACAGTTATACAATTCAGTACATTTTGGACACCAGTGATAAGTTGAGTACTGAGCTCTTTCAGGACAAAAGTGAGGAGGCTTCCCTTGACCTTGTATTTGAGCTGGTGAACCAGTTACAGTACCACACTCACCAAGAGAATGACATTGAAATTTGCATGGACTTTTTGCAAGGCACATGTATTTATGGCAGGGATTGTTTGAAGCACCACACGGTCTTGCCCTATCATTGGCAGATCAAGAGGACAACTACCCAGAAGTGGCAGAGTGTATCCAATGATTCCCAGGAACACTTGGAAAGATTTTACTGTAACCCAGAGAATGACAGGATGAGAATGAAGTATGGGTATGTATTTATAACTTCTTTAAAGCTGTTGTTAACTACCATAGAGAAGGTAAAGTAGTAGACTGGTTTCTTTTAGTAATAACCTAACAGGTTTTATTCTTTTTTTCCACTTTTTCTGGCTTTCTGGCTTCCACTTTACTAATTTTTCATGGTGGTTGAATGCAAACTATATACCTCTACGGACAAGGAAGTTTTTATTATTCAAAAAATTCAAATGTCACTTTGTGCAATATGTATATGACCGTGAAGAAAAGAGAGAGAGAGATTGTGGTAAATACAATCTTAATCACACAGGAGAATTTGATTTTGGAAGAAAATCCATGGTGAATCTAATAACAAATAATGCACACCTTATATATCTAGTTTTAAAGTTTTGCACATTGAGTAACTTATACTTTTTAAAGGAAGATAGTGTTGCTTGGAGATTTTGTGGTCCTCTTGATTTTGAATGGTACAACAAGCTTTCTGTGAATGATCCAAAACTTCCTCCCAAACTTAGGAGTCATGCCCAAACATTTAAAATTTTTTTGTTTCCTTTAAACTTTTTACCATTAAGTTTATTATTCTGTTTTTCATATAGGTGAAATAAATTGTTCCACAGTTCAGGGTATTTTTTTAAACCTGAGAGAGGCTTTTAAAAATGAAGGAAGGGAAGGTTTATGTTACGTGAATAGGTATGCTTATCATTTACATTAAAAATGTTGGTTTTTTTGTATCCAAGACATGAATATAAATAGTTCTTTTAGTATGAATGTCCAAGCAGTATTCACTGATGGGATCGGAAACTGAAGTTTCTACATCGTAATTCTTTAATTGAATTTAAAATGAAGAAAATACTTGCCACATATGAAGTTGCTAGTGCAAAAATGGCTTTATGATAACATTAACCTTTATTTCTAAATTGTTTCTCCTACAGTATAGAAGGAGATAAAATGTCTGTTGTTAATAGTTATTTGTGTATGAGCAAGAGTAAGTAGTAAAATTACTCATGGGGAGAAGAGCATTTTTATCCATGTTATGTGATTTGGAAGACCATGAGTGTATTTTGACTGTTGCACAGATAAGAAATAGCTTGATGTGTGTAGTACAAGAGGTATAACCAATAGGAAGGAAATTTCAGAAATCCAGGAGAAAAAATTCCCTTGAGAGGCATCTTTGTTCACAGATAAGTTGGGTTACACCCTTCAAGTGTCTGAGGAGTCAACAAACAAATAGTGGCAATAAACCATTTCCAAGTTGTTTAATTCTTTTAGTGTTGATGTTCACCTTCTGTGTTTTAAAGTAGTGTCAAAGCGTTGTTGGCATTGTGGAAACCTGGTCCTTTCTCTTTACCTTTTATTTTTAACTTCTTTTGTTCCTACATAGTATTAGGTAGTGCATGGTTTCTTTTTAGTATTTCAGTTATATAGTACACACATCTGTGTCTTTTTAGTAACTCAATTATGAAACTAGAACTTTGCATTTTCTAAGATTCAAAGGGACATCTAAAGGGATGTATGGAACAAGATGAAAAACAATATATGGCCCAAGTTTAAAGGCATTATTACACAAAAGACTCTCTGAGATAAAAGTAAGATTATACTAAGGATTGAGTTTTTCTAATCATAAGTATATTATCTTGATAATAGAATGAATCCAAAATTCTATACTGTTTGGGTAGTGAAATTCTGAGATCCTGTAATAAAGCCTAAGTACTTTTAACTTTTTTTAAAAGCCAGCATTGGATGACAATGATGTTTTCCATACTCTTAAAAATCTTTTATATAAGGAACTGGCCAAAATTTCTGTTGCCCATGAGCTAGGAATTCTAATTGGTCAAGGTTAATTAATTTTATATACTCTCAGAGACTCACTAATCCTTCCATCTCCAGATTGCATAATAGTAGCCTCCCACTTCACTCCTATGAAGCACATTTCCTATCTGCTGAGTACATCTTGGTACATTAAGTTTCTGTCTGTTTGAATTGGTCAGGATTATTGTCCAACACATTATGTTCCGTTATCATGAGCAAGGCAAGATGGGTCTTTTTTTCGAGAAAATTCAGGAACTCTTAGGTCAGCAGCATATTAGGTATTTTGTCCTTTGGTAAAATTACTTTGCTGAAGAATAGATATAGATATTGTTGGATCAGTTAAAAAGTAGTTGCATTGAGTACTTGATTTCCAAATCAATTTTGCTGAAGTAATGTTTATTTGACACTTGAGAGGGTTTGAGTGAATGAATTATTGTTATTATTATTGCGACTGATAACATTGCTAATGGTAGTAAATTGTCCTACTCTGACGAAAATAGCAAAGTATTAAGTTAATTACTAGTAAAGTGCATGTTCTCCTTGGAAATGTTATAAAATTGCAGATAGCTAAGTGTCAAAAATTAGGCTTTTGGGGAGTTGACCTGTGGTCATTGCAACCTGGTTTTCCTTGTATTCCAAAGCGATGTTGTGTTTCCTGGCAACAAGATGCAGATAACGGCATGTTGGGCCTTGCAGAGAGATTCACAAACAAGCTGGAGCAGCCCAGGTTCACATGGTTACCACATTATTTGGCTAAAGCTATTAATCTCTGTGGTCAGGCCTGTAAAGCTGGTCTATCTGTTCAGATTGCACATAACCAGGAAGTGTGTGTTCAGCTGTGTACATGTCCAGGTCAGACCCAGCAGTCTTTGGATTTAGGAATAATGAGTGACAGTTGTTTATCTCACTTGTGTTCCGTATTGTATGACTTGGCATATCATTATGTAGTATATTCATTTAACTTCATTGTGTGAAACTTGGAGAAAGTTTCTAATACTGTACAGATAAAATTATTTGTTTCACAAATGTAGATTTAACATATAAATTAATCCAAATTAGATTTGCATGGTTCATTGTATTCTCAAGAATGAAATTAGAAAGGAAGGCGAGTTAGATAAGTTCATGGGTCCCATCCACCTCTTGAGTCAAGATGCTTAGATACTGAAAACGCATTTTAAAAAGAAGAGTTTTGCCTTGGCCAGTGTAGCTCAGTTGGTTAGTGCATCATCCTGGAAGATTAGAAGGTCTCATGTTTGATTTCTGGTCGGGCACACACAGGACACAGAAGAGAAGGCAATTGATCAGTGTTTCTTTCTCCCTTTTAAAAGCAATGAAGAATTTTTTTTAAAAGATTATTTTAAAAAGAATTTCAATAATAATTGCTTGTTTAGTTCATTACAATGAAATTATTTTAATTACTATCCAATTTTGCCTTCACCCCAAGTTATGATACAATCCCACTTTTCTACCACACTCTGCTTTTGTACATCTGCAGATGTTCATTGCCAACATCAACTGGAAACTAGTTGTGTATGTGAACTCCCTGTATTTACATGCCGACACCTCTTTTGCACATGGGATGGGCTTGGAGAATTTCCAAATTCCAAATATGAAGTTAAGAAAACAGTTAAGAAAATGTAAGAATGTTACATTTTCAGTTAAGGAAATAAGAATCTCTTAACAATTTAGGCACTCATCTTTGTTAGAAAATGATAGTAAGTGGCAGGTAAGCAGTTTTTAAAAGAGCCTTACTAAATGTAGAATACTGTTAGGGATGACTTAAATAAATAGTGAAGAATGTGCAAATTTCCCATTAGCAACTAAGATCGCCATTGGTTTTCACATTACATCCATTTTAAAGGCATCAGAAGTCTTACAGTTATTATCTACCATAAAGAAGATACTCTGCAAGCCTTAATTTGGAGTTAATCTATAAATTAAAATATTATTTCTAATTCTGATTCTTTTGAAAGAGAGTGGGATGGTGAAGTAGAAAGTTGTGAATCCTGACTCCAGGGTTAATTTTTCTCAGAGAACAGTGCTCTTTTCTCCTCTTAGAATTAAACAGTATTGAGAAAAGAGAGAGTTTTTTACTTGGTATGGTTTATGCTTAAGAGGGTTGTCATAGTCGTTGTTTAGAGTGATTTCAATTGCTAATTGCTCTTAAAAGTTTTGTTTTTTTTGTTTTTTTTTGTTTTTGGGAGGGGGGGGGGTGTTTTAATCTGTCCAAAGGATAATACCATTAGATGACTTCACAGAAACTCTATGGAAAAAGACAGGAGAGTTGCATATCTATGATAATAAAAAGCATATGCTGTTCTTTTATGTGACTTGCTGAGTGGATTATCTAAAATGGAGCAAGCTCCTGAATGAACTCTACTGGAATAGTTAAATTAGCCAAGCTAGCTATGGCCTGCACAGCTGTGATGATGTATGAACTAACTCATTATGTGTTATTGATGATACTGGAGAGATGAAAACAGCTGAAACTTACTATGACTTGTGACTTTTTGGTATTTCTTGAATATACACAGCTGGAGGAGTTTGAATTTATTTTTAAAAATTCCTGTCTAAGAGAAAAAGAAAGCTCCATAAGCAATAACTGTATTTGAAGTGACTTTCAAAATGTGTGCCTTGTGCTTTAGGTAAAGCAATCCAATGAATTGTATTTTGTACCTCTTTATAATGCTATTTATATATGAAATAAAACTAAATGGCTTCTTTCTATACTAATCCGGAGGAGTTACTGGGTCTGTAGAGCTATCGCGGGAATCAATAGCAATCATTCATTTATTTATTTTCTGGATTTTTATCAATAAGCAGATTAGACTTTTGAAGCAGCTGTCACCTGGTTTCAGGTTGAGGTCAATCTGTTTCTAATGTATTTATGGACATGAAAATGAACTTTGGCAAAAAGCAAAGACATTTGGAGTAAATAGCTTATAAGGTTATCTGGCAGTCCCTAAAAATACATCATATATTAATGCACTTTATCATTGTTTTGACTCTAAAGCTTTTATTTTTATTGTAAATAGGTGGGAAACAGCAAATATTAACTCCAACGTAAAGCTTTATTTTGCATATGTGGACATGCAAAAAATGCAACTTTTGACTAATTCACTCTACTGTGCCTCTGTAGATCAATTTTCTATTGTTACACTAGATCTAGATTGAAGGTCTGCATTCTGCCATAAAGCAAAGGTAAATTCATGAATTCTGTCTGTACTTCTCTGATCTTAATCAGTGATACTTAGTTTTATATTGTGTTTAGCATCTATTTCTAAAGAGTAAAGCAGAATGTAGTCTATATAAACCTTGACTACTCAAGGAATACCACTAAAATCCAGCCATTTGAGGTTGTAACTGGTTTTTTATGGCTTTTCTTAGTTCTCATCCCATGATTTGAGACCACCAGATTCTGCATCCTTTTTGGCTTATAGTAATAATTTTGATAACACTTAAATTAGTATCTGTGGTCCTATTAACTTAGGTCCACCACCCTGAATAGTTACCAGTGTCCTGTTAGTGAGGTGCAGTTGCCTTTTTGTGGAAAGAAAAATTAAGTATATGTATGTGTCATTTTTGTAAAGGAAAAGCATATTTTGAGTTACAAGATAACTCAATTTTTCTGGCACAACTTCCTATGAGGCTGCTAAGTTTTGCAAGAAACTCTCTTTGTTAAAAGCAGCTAAGTTTCTCTTCTAAAAAAAAAATCTGGGAACTTGAAGCTCAAATGAGGAGGATATGAGTGATCTTGTATAATTGGAAGACACCAGACTGCTGAGGGTTTCATCTAGATTTGATATTGTTGAATAATAGCTTATGGTTACACCATAAATACAAACTGTACAAAGGAATAAAATACTTTTATAGTTCACCATTTTGGGGAGGAAACAAGTCATATTTAAGATATAGAGGGACTTCATTAACAAAAACAAAATACTACTTGTTATATTTATAAATTAACTTATGGTAGTGCTTTCTAGGGACCAGGAATTATACTACATAGACTCACCTCTATTTAAAATACCTCTGTTAAAACTAATCCAGCCTAATCCCTAACACATTAACTGAAAGCCTTGAATTTCTGATATAGATGAATTCCTTGCTAATAGGGGAATTTGAAATTATATGGGGTAGATTCTAAAGTACATTTTGAAATCTTTGAAAATAAAGGATTTTATGTAAATAAATTCTATTTATTCAACTTGATATTTTGCAAAGATTTATATTTGCTCTGTGCAAAAGGCAGTATTGCAGTTTTGTACTAAACATAATCAATTCTATGGTCCAGAACTCAAAATTTGAAAGTTAGTGATATATTACTAAGTTTCTAATTATGAAATTTTAAATTTTCCTTGCTGACCTAAGATGAGCATAGAAGGAGTTAAGTAAGCATTCCTGTTTGCAATGTTCACGTAATAAAATGTGTCTGTCTCCTTGATCTCTCACTGCTATGTTACTGGTAACACCCACTTTGACCAGTAAAGAACCTTTTGCATTGTAATCCCAATGAAAGGGTAAACTCACATGAGAGTGAGAATGCTAGAGTGACTGTTTCCTTTCACATTCTACAGAAACCCGAGATTTGCAAGTATATGTGCCACAAAATGTTGTGTAAGGAGTGTATTAGAATCCCCCATGACTAAGTTGTCTGAGAAATATTTGTTCAGGAAATTTGTATTCTTTATGCAAATGGTGTCTGTCGTTGCTTCTGAGCATAAGGAAGGCTTTGTGACTTGTTTTAATGTTAAAACATAGCACTCTCTCACAATGATTGGAATTATGTTTTGTTTAGGCCATACTTCCTGGAATTTCTTCTTATATTTATTTATTTTTCTTTTGGATTAAGATATTATTAAACTGTCCCTTCTCTTTTGACATATAATCATAGAGTTTGGGTGACCTTCTTTGCTCTCAACATTTTATCAGCACTAAATAAGTGAAGAATGTAGGGGTAGGGAGGGGCGCAAGGGTGAACTTCGTTTGTAGTTGTGCATGTGCTTTGTGCTTTCAGAATCTTGCCTGCACTCTGTGATCTTCACAGATCCTGCAGGGCGCAGAGAGGGCAAATGGCAAAAAATACTCTATATAATTTCCTGCTGTGGTTGTCTTTGGTTTCTGACTGTCACCTGGCTTCTCTTTCATTTCCAGGCACTGAGAGAGTAAAAATAAGCCCAGGAGAAATACTAGGTTTGCCTTCCAAGTTAATAAAAGAAATGAAAGACATCCTTAAATGAGGGTAGAGTATGTGAAACAGAAAGAACTATGCTTGCTGTCTGAGGTTTGAATCGTCCACCCGAAGGTTGTTACACCTCAGTAGCATTATTGTAAAGTGTTCTACAATTAATTTACTACTAAAAATTAATATAGAGTCTCTTAAGTAAATGATAAGATGAAATCATGACTTAATAGTTTCCTAAAACTTTTCTTTTAGGAAAAGTTGACTGACTTAAGACCCAGTTGAAAGGTTTTGCTGTAATAGTTTCACAAACCTAGACCATTTAAAAAAAAACTCTCTTAATAGGTTTTCTATAAAAAGTGTTTTTTCTTTCAGGAATTTGCTTTAAAAAGTTCCAGGTTGTGATGCCTTCATTACATACTAGTTTGTATACATTTAAATCTCTAGTGCTGAAAGAGTGTCTCTGGGTTCTCATAATAAGTTATCAGTGAGTATATTTTAAATTTGTTCATTTATCAGTTAGTTTATATGTACTAATTGGGGGGGAACAAGGCTAACTTGAGAAAGTTCTGAATAAAAACCTTTTTAAAGGAGTTGTTTATAATTTTAAAAATTAGCCCAGAAATAAATTAATAGATGGTATCTTACTAGAACTTATTAGGTGATATATTTTATGGTAATTATTATTATATTTAAAGATTTTATTATTTTTAGAAAGAGGGAAAGAGAGAGAGGCAGAGAGGGAGAGAGACATCAATGTATGGTTGCTTTTCACCTGCCTCCAGCCACAGACCTGACTGGAGACCTGGTTTGCAACCTTGTTATGTGCCCTGGCTGGGGAATCGAACCTGCGACCTTTGGGTTTGCAGTCTGGCGCCTTTTCCGCTGTGCTACCAGCCAGGGCTTATGGTAATTATTTTTAATTAGTATTTCATTTATGTATAAGTGAGTTCTGAATTATTTTTTGAAAGCAATTATTTTAAGCAATTTTAGCATTTGTATACACCTGATTTTATAATAGGTGTGTAGAAAAGTTTTATAAACAAATATATGTCAGCTCTCTTTAAATATTGTCATTCTATATCCATAAAATTGAATTAATCAGTATTTGTATTTTGAGTATATGGCAGACATTTTTTTATTGTCAACTTTGAGGTAAAATAGAAATCTCTCAGTTTAAAAATGTTTCACTTAACAAAGAGGATGTTTACTCATCTTCATGAAAAACAACAACTGTGTAATTTAAGGTAGTGTAAAGCATAATAGACATCATTGTAATCCATTGTGTGCTATCTCAGCTTCTTACAGAAATGAAGTTTCATTTGTCAGGCCATGGTTAATAAGTATGTCTCACTTTACTTCTAGGAGTCTTAGAATATGTGATTGAACTTGGAAAAAAGTTCAGGCAGTCTCATGTCTTCAGGGTTCCAAATTTAATCCCATGCCTCCATAAATAGATAGTACCAAGATCTTCTGAACTTTCATGTATTTAGTTAGTTATTATTTTTCAGAGAGGGAGAGGGAGAGAGACATCAATGGATGGTTGCCTTTCACCAGCCTCCAGCTACAGACCTGGCTGGAGACCTGGCTTGCAACCTGGTTATGTGCCCTGGCTGGGAATCAAACCAGCAAGCTTTGGGTTCACAGGCCAGTGCCTTATCCACTTAAACTCTTAAGTATAATTTTTATTCACCAAAAAGTTTTTGGCTTATCCACATCTTATTAGAAACTTCTTTTGTATTCATTGCTTTGACCTGGTAGTTTTGTGTTAAAAACAACCCCAACAACAGTATTTTGGTAAGTTTCTTTTCCTCAAATGGATATTGTATTTATTTTATTTATTTTTTTTTTTTTTAAGATTTTATTTATTTATTTTTAGAGAGAAGAGAAGGGAGTAGAAAGAGAGAGAGAGAAACACCAATGTGGTTGCCTCTCCAGTGCCCCCAACTGGGGACCCAGCCCTCAACCCAGGCATATGCCCCGGCTGGGAATTAAACTGTCAACCCTTTGGTTCGCAGGCCTGTGCTCAATCCACTAAACTACGCCAGCCAGGTGTCATTTATTTTAGTGGTTGCATTTGAAGGGGATTTCAATGTACAATATTATTTCTTAGGGGTTTAGGAAATACTAGATGTTCTCAAATGTCTGTAGCTTAGTACATTTTTTTGATAATCTGTATTATGTGTTTGTTTAGTCTTCTCGTTATTATTTTGCTATGTTCACCTCTAGAATGACTTTAAGACCACTTACTAGATGTCTAACAAAATTAGACATGGGGTTTAGCACAAAGATAAATGTGTTCTAGGCAGCATTCCACTCACAGACTTCCTGCCTTGTCATTTACCTATTGCTAAGATGTTTCATGAGAAACCAAAGGAGCAGCACACACAGTCAGAAATTTGACTTTTGATGATCCCTTTTGTTTTGTTTTTTTTTTTAAGATTTAATTGTTATTTTTAGAGAGAGGGGAGGGGAGAAACATCAGTGTATATGGTTGCCTTTTACCTGCCTCCAGCCACGGACTTAGCTGGAGATCTGGCTTGCAACCTGGTTATGTGCCCTGGCTGGGAATCGAACCAGCGACCTTTGGTCCTGCAGGCCAACGCCTATCTACAGTGCTCCAGCCAGGGACTGATGATCCCTTTTTAAGAGTTGTTTCTTAAATTGGGGAATATTTTTACCTGCCCCAAAATCTTCTGAGGCATTAGGTAAATCCATGACCCAAGATTGATGTTAATTGTTTTACAGAGTGATCTAAGTCTCAGCAATCTTGCCTTGATTAGGCCACTATCATATATATATATATATATATATATATATATACACACATACACACACACTCACACACACACACACATATATACATACATACATGCAGATGTTTTTTAAATTTTACTTTTTAAAAAGATTTTATTTATCTTTAGAGAGAGAGAAAGGTGGTATGGTTGCCTCTAGTATCCTTCAGCTAGGGACCTAGCCTGCAACCCAGGCATGTGCCCTGACTGGGAATCTAATTGGCGACCTTTTGGTTCACAGGCCAGTATTCAGTTCACTGAGCCACACCAGCAAGGGCTAAATGTTCTAAGTATATATTTATTGGTTTTAGAGAGAGAGGAAGAATAGGAGAGAGAGAAACATCAGTTGGTTGCCCCCCATACACACCGGACCTGGAATTGAACCCCCAACCATTTAGGGTATAGGATAATGCTCCAACTGAGCCACACCAGCCAGGGAAGATATGGGCAGATTTAATTGAGAGTCAACATTTGATTTGTTGCTTACCCATAACTACTGAGGTCCATGTGCATAATAATACAGATTTCCAATTTTGATTTTTTGGTGTATCTGTGTCTCAAGCTATTCTGATACAAAGGAGGAAACCTAGGTGTTACCAAGACCCAATGTCATAGTATAGAAGTTAATAGAATTTTAACTTCTGGTAAATACTGAAAGATGTTGCATTGTGTGTAAGCATGTATGGATAATTTTTTATTGCCTCCTCTAATAGCTCTCTATGCTATTTATTTGAGTCAGTGTTAGCAAAAAAAAAAAAAAAATCTTAATTAACAACAGAATAAATGATAGTTCCTGTGTTTCTAAAGCAGAAAGTTATGAGTACATAGTCAGTTCTCTGAAGTATAATAATTATACTGCTTTTACAAAATATTTTGGTGTAGTATATGCCATGGCTTTGATTCTCATCACCTTATAACATATTTGAAGGGGTATATAAGCTGCCAGATATTCCAGCATTGCTAAATGAGTTCCTGGAAACATCAAAGACAGGTATCAAAAGCCAGCTATATTTTGTGTGCCTGCGAAATTTCTTTAGCAGCAGCAAACATACCCCATCTGTCATGCCTGTCTCAAGTCTGTAGCAGAAGAGCCTTAACATTCTTCATACTGCATTTGATCTTTCTTTATACTTCTATCGTTATGATTCTCAGTTTTGGGAGATGTTTTTATTTTATATCATAGTAATAAAATAAGAGGACCTATTAATTGTGTCCAGTTAGTCCAGCTGATTCGGGCAGGTCACAGGTTTGTCCTTATAGAAACCAGTTAACTCTTACAGGTAGGAAGCCGAAGTACCAAAGTCTAACCTGTCTGGTTAAAACTATACAGAGTAGGATCCAGAAAACTTTACACTTAATTGACCTCTGCTAAAGTCTGATATCTGTATTTTATTTGTACCATCTTCCCACTTAAATATGTTCCACCTCCTGCAATTCCTGTCTCATTTAATGGCACTATTATCCAGCCACTCAGACCAGAAACATAGGCTACTCCTTCTGTTTCCTTCAACCCCTCATGTAATCATCCTCCATGCAGTTATGTTCTAACTCTTTAATACCCCTCAGAGCATCCCTTGCCTCCATTTTCTGTCATCATTTGTCTCATGTACAATGCTAATACTTGAAGATGGTTAAGCACAGAATAATAAATATTAAAGCAAATAGGTGCCTATATCCTTCCTCCACATTTCTCCACTGTTCCCTACCAAAATAAATCATTTCACAACATTACTACTGCTAGATTGACCTTTATAAAAGACAAGTCTGAACCTTATTGAAAATCCACTGGTGATTCCTCCTGCCCATGGAATCAAGTTCTAACCTCTTAACCCAGAATACAAAGCTCTTCATTATCTTGCTGCAGCCAACCTATCCAGTCCAGTCTTATCTCTTATCACCCCCTTCACATACATTCATCCTGACTTCCCACATGAACTGCATATGTGCTGCACACTCTTGGGGTATCTCCAACTTTGCTTGGTTAGCTCCTACACATGTCAGTCACTTTGCATGTGATGTCCTGCCTGCCATCGTCTGCCTGCGGCTGACCAGATTTAGCTCTCATTTCACCCACTGTGGGATGCCTACCTTGGCCACATTTCCTGACCCCCTTTTATTGCTTCTTTAATTGTCATATTTCTTTCTTGATTTCAAACAATTTATAAATAGCAAAATTACCCTAAGCAGTTACACTCTCTACTAAGTTCCCAAATTCATAATCCCCAACAACTATTTATCTGACAAACAGATCATGTTCTTATTAATTTCTATTTCATTCAGCAACTAATATTTTGGTTTATGTTAATTACAGCTGTTTATCATTTACTGTTGTACGCCCTTTTTACGTTATTTTCAGTATCTGAAATATACATAAAAGAAATAATGGTGTGTGGAGCATACTTTCTGATTTAGTGTGGGTGTTGGTATTGCTTACGTATGTTGGAAAATGTTGGTGTAATTGGTATGTCAAGATATTTGTTGAGTAGGAGGAGAACCATTGTTATAAAGCATCTAAATTATGAGAATGGTGTCCTTTTCAAATTTTTAGTTTTGTATATGTGGTGGTGTGTTTGTTGTCGAAGTCTATGGAAACAGAATTATTCATATTTCAGCACTTCAAGTTCGTTCTTCCCTTTATAGCAAAAATTAACAATCTGTTCACAAGTTTTTTTCCTTGATTCATCATGATTGGGATATATCTTAAGTGGATCAATACTGATTGATTGAGCCATGTGATACATTTAGCAAAATCCAAATCCTACTTGCACAGTGGCTGTCTTGAATACTCACTCCTTTCTGGCCATAGGGTTCTTGTCCACTAGGATATTACACCCTGCTTTCATTAAGTTTCACTCCCAATCTCTTGCACTGCCTGTTGCTCAGTTTTACACATCCTCTAAATACTTCTTCGACTTTTTATCACCATCTGCTCAATACTCTAAAAATCCCACCCTTACTTAAGGCTCTGAGATCCTGGATTTAACCTCAACAACGAATGGCCTGGCATCTTTCACTTTGCCTGTTACACTCTGGTGTTCGCATTTCATCATCTCTTCTATACCCATTTCCTTTTCTAACTGTTTGCACTGTTTCTGTTCCTACCTTCTTTCCAAGAAGCAAAATGCTTGAAGAATTTTTTCTTGGTTGTTTTCTTCACAATTCTTCAGTTACTGGTAATATTTCCTATTATTTACATTGTTCCTAGCATTTTTCTTTTATGGAAAGTTATTTTGGATTGATAAAGTGGAGCGTCTTACTTTACCTGACCTTTATCGATTCCTGGATGCCACTGACCACCTCTTCTCCTACAATTCTATATGGCTGTTCTTCTTCTGCTCATTCTGGAATTGTACTTGCCACTGATGAATTTAAATAGGCAAATGTGTTGCTTCTTTGGTTTGACATTTAGTTCTTCATTTTTCTCTTGAAGCCCTTGGAAGTCAGGGATTACATCTGTTTTATATTGCCTAAGACAGCCAAACGTTACTATTATCACACACACGATGTATAACTGCTTTCTGATAATAGAAAAGAATGGTTTGATAAAGAAGAGGTAGATGTTGAACATTTGGCATCTGTATGTTAGGCATTTATACTGATGCAGATTGAGGAAAAATACTCTTTAGTTTTGGAGTTTTTAAAGCATTGCTTGTTTATAGGAGAGGAGGTGGTAAAATAATCTTATAAAAAGGCAGTTGAATGTTTTTCAGATTTGTTGTTTTGTCTCTGTCAGGTCTAGAAAAGCATATTGAAAATCAAATAGAGCTAAAACAGTACTTTGATACATCAATCTAAAGGACATTTGATTGTAGTAAATTGGGATTTGTCATAGATATTTCATAATGCCCAAAGGCCTGAAATGCACAAAGAATGTTAGCAAAGGCTGTAGTTCTATGCCTTTCTCGTGCAAATCATCATCTATGAAGTCTTAATACAGGCTTAAACAAAACTTGCTGGTGATGTCCAGAATAAACTCTGATACTTTAATATCAAAAAGAATCGGCCATGTAAATTATAATGCATCTTAACATAATGACTGCTATTCTAAGAATACTTTAAAAAATACCAAGGATTTATTAACTCATACTTGGGAACAGTTATTGGGAAATAAACAAAGCAGGAAAATCTGTTTAGAAACTGGAAATTATTTTAAGAGGAAGGAAAGATAAAATGTTCTCATGACTTACGAACATTGGGATAGTGGGTAGAAAATAGATTTTTCTTCCCTTAACATTTGTCAGGGTTGTTTAATTGAGAGATGTTAACAGGTGTTTACAGGGAAAAGTGAGAGCATTGTCAAAGGTTTGGAAGAACACTTTATAGCCTTAATCATAGCCCTTAGCATACTAAGGGGACTGAGGAGTGGCCACAGTAAGTAAATTGTTTAATTTTGTGTAACCAAGTTTTTTTAAACATTTGCCTGCAGAATGTGTTTTGCACAGAATACCTATTAACAGTCCTTGAACCGGGTTCTCCAGAGCTGAGTTTGGAAAGTGTTGCACTAACCAACAAAACGTATAGATTATATTAATACACCTTTTTCAGAACCCTAATTATGTTGATTGTTTAGGCCAATAATGCTGTGGGATAGAATCAATTCTGCCATAACTCCATGCCTAGAGATTTTGGTCTTGTTAAGGAAAGGCATGTAGGAAATAGGGAAATAATCAGTAATGTCCTTTTACTCCAAATAAGACAAATTTTTAAAATTCTATAACATGTCTACTAGATATTTTTACTCTCCAATGAGATGTTTAAATATTTGTATATTTTTAATTTCTTAATATTAACCAATCATTTTTTCTTGAAACTTTTTAGAGGACAAGAATTTGGGGCAGATTTGAATGCCATGACTGTATATGAAACAACTGAATTTGACCAACTACGAAGGCTGTCCACACCACCCTCTAGCAATGCCAATGCTATTTACCACACAGTCTGGAAATTCTTCTGTAGGGACCACTTTGGATGGAGAGAGTATCCTGAGGTATTTACAGATTTCTTTTTTTCCCCAAAAGTATATTTAAATATTTTTGTCTTTCACATTTCTGTTGTTGTTCCTGTCTAACAATGATTAGACAGAACTACAAATCAGAGAGCTTTGCGGGTGTAAAATTGAGTTTTGTTGATATAAGTAACACTTACCTATTTATTTTTCTGAAAATTTTTTTCTATTAAACTCCTGGAATCTATAAATAGAATATCATTATTGTCAGATAAAATGCTTCTCCAATATCTTAATATTATGGAGAGAAAGCATTTATAGTTGTAAGTACTCAGACTCAGTTCTGTTTCTGGGGTAATTTTAATAAATTGTGCACTGGTGTAACTTTTGGCTATATCTGGCTCCTGGGCTCATGGTGATTAGGTCATGTATTGCACTTAGCATTTCAGAAGTCTAGAAGTCTAGTGGGAAATAATCACTTTTAGACCCCTGGAAGAAGTACTTGAAAAAGTACTTGAAAATGTCTATTGAGCTGTGGTCAGGCACATTTGTCATTTAAAATTCTATCAAATGTACTGTACACTTGCATCCTTATTCTAAGGTGGTAAGAATAGTTTATCAATCACCAAGCAAGGTTTTAAAATGATGATGGTTTATTTACCTCAAAATGAGAACTCTTGAGTCAATTTTAAACACCCTGAAATAGACTTTAGAGATTAATTTCACATTCTAAAGATCTGACTTCAATTTGATCAGATTTCCAGCATTATAAAAGTGGGGAACTAACTTCTTTACCTTAGGGTTTCTTTGAAGCCAATAACAAAAAAAATATCATAGAACATTAATTGCTGTAAAACCCAATATTGAATTGAAATTTTTGACTCTTAAGTAATCATTAGTATCCAATATCTTCCAAAGAAAGGAGGAAGCTGTTTAAAATATATTCTCAAAATACTTGGACTGTCCCTTTGTTTTTACTTTGAGTTTTTCAGGTTTGAAATTGAATTGATTTATTCAGATACTGCCTGCCATACTTAATCCTCTCCTGAAAATTCCCTTTAGAAATATAAAAAATCACTTTTCTCCTTCCTGGATGGTGTCTTCAGGCACTCAGAATGGTTCAGTGTTTGACATACCTTTGTCAAACTTTGGAGACTGCCCTGTAATACAGCCTCTAACAAAACTCGGCTGTCCTGACCCCCAGGTATTTATTTACCTTTGTAGCAAGAAGGTTGGGAAAGCACCAAAATCTGCATGTGGCTTGTGCCCAGGCCAACTTCAGGGAGTTTGTGTTGTGAGACCTTAAGTTCTTAGTAGGTTGTCTAAAACAAAAAAACATTTATCAGGGCCTGTGGTGGATCCACGTGTGCTTAAATGTGTCCGAGACAGGTTCAAGTGTCGTTTTTCTTTATTGAGGAGCAAAAAATCGTGAAGGTGTTGAAGGCACAAGCACAAGAGTCAGAAAGCTAAATTTAAAATATTAAGCTTTCTTGAGTAAGGAATGCAAAAGGTTGAAAAAGAAATATTAAAAAAATCTCTAGGACATTGTTAAGGTCAAAGTAGAAAGAGTAGTTTCTTGGGCCTTGCATATTTCTTAAGGTGGAAATCTGCTCTTCTAAATAGGGAGCATCTTTCTACCCTGCATCTTTGCCCCACCCCATCTACCCCTCCTCCAAGAAAAAAAGGGAGAAAATTCCTACGTGTAAAGGGAATTAATTTGACTCGCTGTACTTTAATCAAAACTCTTCTGATGTTAACAGCAAGGTTAATTATTTGTGGCTTTAGTAACATTAACATTTTTATATTTCGTAGTCATTGTTAATGACTTGCTTTTTTTTTCTTTTTCTTCTTTCTGTTTACTACTCCATAGGCTGTTATTCGATTGATTGAAGAAGCCAACACTCGGGGTCTGAAAGAGGTTCGATTTATGATGTGGAACAATCACTACATCCTCCACAACTCATTTTTCAGGAGAGAAATAAAAAGGAGACCCCTCTTCCGTTCCTGTTTTATACTGCTTCCATATTTACAGTATGTATGCAGTGGAAAGTCTCATCTTTACTCTGATTTTACATAAATGTATAACCGAATGCCAAAAAGAAATTTAAAAGACTTACTTGGTTATTGCCTCTAGAATGTGAAATTCTAAGTTATTCTTTGGGTTTAATTCTTTAAAAAATAGAATTCAGATAAGCTGCAGTTAACCCAACACTAAAAGAGTAAATATTGTATTAGATGTTTTTAACTGAAAAGCACAGTAGAGTTAAATATTTTTTTAAAACTAAAGGTAATTATATTTGGAATGAGGCAAAGTTTGCATTTGCCTTCTTCATTGAGAGATTGGGTTTTCTCGTAATATCTACTTCCCAGTTCAAGGAAACTGCCAGGTCAGGTAGGGAGAGGTCTTCAAGGTGGTGGTCTCTATTCTTCTTCCTTAAATGCATTTGCATGGGAAGAACTCACCTTTTCAGATAATTGACATTTTCATTTGCTAAGTAAGGCCAATCTTCAGTACTCAACTAAAATTACCTGTGGCACCTTTAGTTTGAGACTGAACTCATTCTTCTGAATTATAGGTGAGTTTTTTCATTTTCCCAACTGCCATTTCTTTTTTTTTTTTTTCCTAGATAGCCCACTGACACATCTTTGTAGATGTGAATAGGTGGGGCACATTGCCAGCATGACATGACCATCTTTGAAAGTATCTCTAGGGCCCTGACTGGTGTGGCTTAGTTGAGCATCATCCCACAAAGCGAAAGGTTGCCAGTTTGATTCCCAGTTAGGGCACAAGGCTGGGTTGTGGACTGGGTCCTGGGTTGGGGCATGTATAAGAGGCAACCGATTGATGTTTTTCTCACATCAGTGTTTCTCTCTCAACTTCTCCCTTCCTTCCCCTCTCTCTAAAAATAAATGATAAAAAAATCTTAAAAAACAAAATTCTAGGGAAATTGTTATATATTCTAGTCAGATATACTATATTTAAGCCTGATTTTTAAAAATGATACTAGGTTTACTTGGGTTTGTGAACTTGGAAGATTTAGAGTAATATTGGGTAGTCTCTTCTGCTAATCTTTGAGGTGAAGATGCTCTTTGTATATTCTTAGTGATAGTTTTTTTTTATTTTTAGCACAAACTGTGTCTTTCCCACATCATATGACAGACCTTAATGATTCTAATTCTGAGATTGCAAAGAGAACATTAAAAACAAAATACATCCCTGGCTAGTGGCACAATAGATAAGGCACCAGCCTGCGAACCCGAAGGTCACTGGTTTGATTCCCTAGCCAGGGCACATAACCAGGTTGCAAGCCAGGTCTCCAGCCAACTCCATAGCTGGAGGCAGGTGAAAAAGGCAACCATACATTGATGCTTCTCTCCTTCTCTCCCTCTCTGCCTTCCTCTCTCTCTAAAAATAATAAATAAAATCTTAAATAAACAAATAAACAACACAAATATAAAATCCCTGAAATTTTCAGAATCCAAAAGTACTATGTAATAAGGCCAGTTTTAGAAATACTATATTTTGGCTTGGGGTAAATGTGAGCTTTATTTCTAGCCCAAATATAAAATACTTTACCTTGTAGGGTTTTTGTTTTTGTTTTTGTTTTATTTAGAAACTACTAAAAATGCCATTTCTATTATTTTATTAGCACAGCTGGAGATAGTGTCAGCATCCAGTAGTTAAGAAGGTATCATTCTCCTAGTGAGACAGTGGAACTCATTAGTGAGAACGGCATCTTGGCATGCTGAGCAAATCGAGTGAGATGTAGCTTCTGTGTGATAGTAAGAATGCTCATTTGAGTGCTACATTGTTGAAGGACTTTTATAGAATGGTGAACATTGATTTGTTTCAATCCTAAAAATAATAATTATGAAATGCTGTCCCCCCTCCCTTTAAATCTAGGCTTAATGGAAAATTGTTTTCTTCCATTTCTAGTCTTGTCTACAACAGTGATAATCAGGTATAAAATAAGAGCTTAGCAAATCAAAGAGATTGTGCAGATATTTTATTGAGAAAGGAGTAGAGAAGCAGCAAGTTCATCTGGGTGGAATAGGTAACTAATAGCCCTTCAATTCCTGTCTGCCTTAGTTTGGTCCTGAGGGGCACTTGGACTGGCCTAATAGAGAAAAAGAGGAGTGGGATTAGTTCTAAAAAGCAGATTTCAGAAATAGATTTCAGAGAGACCATAATCTTAGCCAGAAAGAAAGTTTTGTTAAGTGTTATAAATACCAAAGATCTGAGAAAAATGAAAGTGTTTAGAAAGCCACGATTATTAGGAAATCAGAGATGTCTAAGAATTAGGAATGCCAGATTAGGGAGGTGGTAAGATGAAAGGGGAGGGAGACAGATGTAATTCATGAATTTCCTGCAAATTCAGCTATTTAAACGAGGGTTACCCTATTCCTTTGCTTTTTTCTTCTAGTTTTTTGACATATAATTGATAAACAACACTAAGTTTAGGGGAACAGCATAATGACATATATATATATATATATATATATATATATTGCAAAATGATTATACGGAAGTTTAGTTAACATCCATTACCTCATAGTTATAACATAATTTTTTTTTTCTTGTGCTTGTTATTTTTAATGGGGCTAATAAAAAAGGAGCTTACTTACTCTTTAACATTCTTAGACTACTTGAGCTGAGGCTGCATAAAAGCCAACAAATCTGAGATTTAGAAGTTTGGGAGTTCTTTCCAGCTGACAGGACATCTATCCCATGCAATCAGCTCATGGTCATGAGAAGGCGGCCTGATACAATCTCTTTGGCTTCTCTCCCCTAAAGGATAAAATGAATTACTTTTTACTTCATTACCAAAGTTGGGTTAGAAAACATCTTTCAAAATGACAAGGGGAGAGGGAATGTCAGTGATAAAATGTGACCTTGGGTTCGGAAAATCCATTCTTCAGAGGTCCTTGCCCTTCAACCTTGCCTCTCTAAAGAAAACTGGTACGTGCACTGTAAAGCACAGTTTTGTCTTTGGAATACCCATAAGCTGAATACAAGCTCAGCATTCTCAGCAAATAAAGCTGTATTTCTAACTGCTTGGGTTACATATTTTTAACCTATGGCAACTAGAGTGTGTTAAGTCCATCAGACATGTCTACATGCATTTTTATGTTTTAGTCCAATGAGGATGTTGGCTTGTTAAAAGTAAACACCTATTGGTAGGAATGAATGCAAATCATATATATAATCTAATTTAATCTCTTAGGATGGATAAGATTTACTTACACAGTTCATCTTTAGGCATGTGTAAGTAAATAACAGACCCCGTCCCCCCTGAAAAAGCAAAACATGCATCTGAAGCTTTCATTTTATGAAACTGGCTTTTAGGCAGGAATGGTATCAGAAAGAAAAGGAGTAGTCTATTCTATAGTTAGTGCTAGGTTTTCAGTACAGTTGTGACAGCCTAAAAAACCTGTTTTGGGTAGAATGTTTTAGGAGAATTTTACCTTCCCAGAAACCTAAGTTGGTAACTTTGACCCCTGATAGTACTGGAAAACCTGGTGAGCTGGGAGGTACCCTCTTTACAGAGCAGGAATAGAGGGGACTTATATTCTATATTTTCTGCCATCCTCCAGAATAGTGATGGTTTTTAAGGAGCTAAATCTTTTTAGAATCTGATGAAAACAGAACATCCTCAGAAAGATGTACTTTTATCTCTGGTCTTTGCTAGCTATGCTAGCAATTTTTATATTTGAAAAGTGAGCATAGCCAAACAATCTGCAGGGTGGTTATGATAGTGATACTTTGTGTAAAATGCCTAGTCCATAGTATGTTCTTAGTGTGAGGTGGCTATTATCCTGAGGAGGGTGATGGTGAGATATGCTCTTGGAGACCAGATGCATGCTCACCCACAGTTGTAACCTCTTTCAAAGCTCTTGAATATTTCACTTTCCTAATGCATTTGGCAGACTTATTGCTTCCTTGTGATGACTAAATACTGATGAGTGTTAAAATATTCTGATCCTGAATCTGGGTCTTGGGATCAGGATTTTCCTTCTCTCTGCTTGTTTCCTTTTGCTCTGTTTTGAAAATGACCAAGATACATGATTTGAATTGAAGCATTTAATGAGGCAGGAATAAGTAACTGAGCAAAGTTGCTGCTTATCTAAGCTCATCCTTCAAAGGTAACAGGCCTGAATTTAAGGGTTCAAGAATATGTATTCTGGTGTCTAGAACTTAATTAGCAACATCATACCTAAAATTGTAAAATTTGAATAGTATTGGTGGTTTTTGTTGTGCTATTAAAAAATGAAGCAAATATCAAATGTCAGCTTTCAGTGCCTATGCTATGATTTTTCTTTGTTTTTATACAAAATTACAGAGTTTAAGTCTTTTTTATGAGTACTCTCGTATCTTCTTCTAAGCTCCCTCTTTACTGTCTGCCTTAATTTTTCTCTCTTTCTGCTCCCCTAAACCTCCATAGACTTTAGTAATGATATGTTTTCTATGTAGTAAGGCAAAGTTTTAAGAATACATACAAATTATCGTTGCTCCCTTGAAACAAAGTTTCTTTAACTATATAGGCAAATGAGGAATCCAGGATTCAAAATGTAAAGATATTTATAAATTTGCTATTGCTTGCTTATTTGCTTACCTTGCAGCAGTATAGTCTGTAGTTTTTTTCCATAAGGAAGAGGCCAGGAGGAAGCAAATAATATCTGTGTTCAGGCAGTTTTGGCTTAGAAATATTTTTCTTTAATGGCTATACATATATATATATATATACACACACACACACACACACACATATGTATATATGTACTTTTTAATATTTATTTTTAGAGAGAGGGAGAGAAACATCAATGTGTGAAGGAAACACTGATCAGTCACCTCTCACATGCTCACTGGGGATCTGGCCCACAACCCAGGCATGTGCCCCAACTGGGAATCGAATCACAAGCCAGCACTCAATCTGCTGAGCCATACCAGCTCTTATTTTCTCAACAAGTTTTTAAGCTATGCAAATTATAATATTAGCATTGCTGTGGAGCACTGTAATGTGAAATGTTCTGAGTAGTTCTATACTGATATTTCTTCTCCTTTCCAGGACACTTGGTGGTGTTCCCGCACAGGCTCCTTCAGCCCTCGAAGCAACCTCATCATCGCAAATCATCTGCCCGGATGGGGTCACCTCAGCAAACTTTTATCCTGAAACGTGGGTTTATATGCATCCATCTCAGGACTTTATCCAAGTGCCTGTTTCTGCAGAGGACAAAAGTTACCGTATCATTTATAATCTTTTTCATAAGACTGTGCCTGAGTTTAAATTCAGAATTATACAGATACTGAGAGTCCAAAACCAGTTTCTTTGGGAGAAATATAAAAGGTAAGTCAGTAATATGAAAAGTTTAAGGAAGTCTTTTTTTATATGTAAGAGACCAAGTGCAGAACCTAATAGTAAATACTTGCGTAGAATTTACATTATTTTTATATGTTAAATCACATATAATTCTTATAACAGACCTATAAGTGGGTATATTGCAGTCTACATTTTATAAAGTGGAAACTGAGTCACAGAAAAGTTTGGTAATTTGCCACAGGACATAGCAGCTAATAACATAAGGTGCTAGAATTTGAACACAGGCAGTCTAGCACCAGATCCCTTGCTCTTAATTACTTTACAACAAATTAATGTTGTACACAAGGAATACATTTAGGTTTAAGGAATCTCAGAATTAAGAGATACTTAGGTTGGTGGAATTAAACAAGGCATTCTGAGAAGGTAAAATGTGAGAACTAGTTTCGTAGAGAGAAAACAAAGGGGACTTTTATTGTCTGCAGCAGAAAAAATGAGTTTAAACTTCTAATGATCTTTGATGGCATTTTGCTCTTGATAGCTACTTTAACATTTCCTCCCTATTGAAACCATAAAGAGAAGTTTAGGACTATATCATGCCTGTTAAATTGATCTATCCTTTCTTCTGAATTCCCTGTCCACTCTTTGCATTAGGAAAAAGGAATATATGAACAGGAAAATGTATGGTCGTGACAGAATCATCAATGAGAGACATTTATTTCATGGAACATCCCAGGATGTGGTAGACGGAATCTGCAAGCACAACTTTGACCCTCGAGTCTGCGGAAAGCATGCTACAATGTTTGGACAAGGCAGTTATTTTGCAAAGAAAGCAAGCTACTCTCATAACTTTTCTAAGAAGTCCTCCAAAGGAGTCCATTTCATGTTTCTGGCCAAAGTGCTAACTGGCAGATACACCATGGGTAGTCATGGCATGAGAAGACCTCCTCCTGTCAATCCTGGCAGTGTCACCAGTGACCTGTATGACTCATGTGTGGATAATTTGTTTGAGCCTCAGATTTTTGTCATTTTTAATGATGACCAGAGTTACCCTTATTTTGTTATCCAATATGAAGAAGTCAGTAACACTGTTTCCATTTGAATAATCTTGGTACTGCTAAATTATTTGATATTAACTCAATCCAGCATTTGTAGCAGGTCTTAGATGGGTGGGACAGAGTGGGAAACAACTTTGGACATTAATAGGGCAGTTTTAAGACCATTTTTTTTTAAGTGCTAGAAAGTAAAATTTTTTTTTCAAAGAAAAACAAGTTTTAAAATGACCACTTGTTCTTTAATTATTTACTAATTATTGTTAGTATACTCGGTGTGGGAAATGCTACAGATGGCATACTGTTCATTCACATTTGTATATAGGCAGTAATGTTATTAAAAGCATTAAAAAAAAGAGCAGCCTAACTAGTTAAATGTAACTTAAGCCTGATGGAAATATGGCCAAATGAAATGGAAGCTGTGAACAAAGTGAGGATTAGGTATTTTTACAATGATTAAACTGACTGGAACTAGTACTATCATACATACTCCCTGTCCAAAGCAGAAAGAAATATTTCTATCAGCAGAACTGAAATGTATCACCCAACCAAAGATTATCAATAACTTTAACTTTTGCAGAGTTTGCCTGAAAATTCAGAGCTCTATTTAGAGGAAGTTTTTTAAAAAGGAACTATTTAAAAACTTTTTGTCATCAAAAATTTTCAGTACTTAGTTATATGTGATTCTCTTGTTAAACTTCAGCCTTGGAAAAACTCAGTCTCTTCCATTTGTCATCCACTCAATTTGAAGAAGTTGGGCTGCTAATTTGGTTACAGCGAATCCTGCAGATTAGAAATATTACTTTGTTTTAGGGTTCCAGACCTAGGCCCTGACTGAAGGTTTTACAGAGGAAATCTATCTATAACAAATGACTGGGCTTTATTACTGTGCTTTGCAGTAATAAGCAAAGTAGACTCAAGTATTTACTGACTTGGATATATTGTTAAAGGTGGTCTATGCCTGCTTTGTCAGGTGCAGCTGGGTTCCCTGGCTGGCTCTGTATTTTACACTACTTAATAGAAACACAAACTTGGAAGTCATGCTACTGGCCCAGCTGGAGCAGTGTTAGGTAAATATGCTGACACCTCAGTTCAGAGAGGTAGCAGCTAGGTATACTTTGCCTAGTTGGGCAAAGCAAACATCTAGATTTACAAAAGTGGAAGTTGCTGTTCACAGAAGAATTCACAGAACTCCCTCAGATACCAAGCTTTTCTAGTATATTTGTGGTTATTTCATTTACACAAAACTTTTCAGGAACTTCTGTGTTGTTTAAAGCAAGATATATCTGTACTGATGTCTCAGTGAATCAGTCTGTTCAAACACTTTTCGGGGCTTCCATGCAGTTATTTATTTTGCCCTAGTTGATCTTGTTTGCTGCCATTGGCATGAAGCAGCCAACTGTGGCTGTTACAATTGTTGTTTCATTCAATTATAACTTGTAAACCTGTGATTCCCAATCTTTTTCAAGTTAAAACACCTTACCATTGCTTTGATTTTATGAAACTTGTTCCTTTTTTTTCTCCGTAAAGGAAAAAAAAAAGCTTTATGATATATTTATTTTTTTAATAAAACTAAGCAAAAAAATAAAAGTTCTGGTAATTCTTTCAAACTTTGTTTTGGTTCCATTTAAGATAACTGAATTCCACACATAGTAGATGATCTGTAAATGCTGGTTGGTTAAATGATTGAATGAAATGAACTAAAGAGAACTTAGCCCTGACTGGTGGCACAGTCCAGTCTGCGAACCCAAAGGTCACTGGTTCAATTCCCCAGCCAAGGCACATAACCAGGTTGCAAGCCAGGTCTGTAGCTGGAGGCAGGTGAAAGGCAACCATACATTGATGTCTCTCCCCCTCTCTGCCTCTCTCTTCCCCTCTCTCTAAAAATAATAAAATCTTTTTTAAAAAATGAACTAAAGAGAATCTGCGGCATAAAACATTTGTGCTCTGGGAATAAGCAGAAAGTATATTATCTAGCAGTTGACTATTAAGTCTCTAGAGAAGAGTGAATACTTAAATTCTGCGGGTAATTATTTGGGGTAAAGGGACATCATTTTATATCAGCAAACAGCTACAGTCCCTTTTAACAAGTGCTGAAGGAAATATAAAAAGGAATCAGAGAAATCTTGTCAGCCCTCAAGCACCTTAGCTTTCAGCCAACGTCATCTGATTAGTAAATGTGAGCATCTGACAGTACTTAACCTCCAGTGTAATAATTTTGAAATTCCTATATAGTATTGTATGTTTTAACTAAGCAAGAACTATGGAGTCAGTCTCAATTTTGTAATGGTTGCATGGGATTTAAAACAAACTGAAAGGCACTCATTAAATCTTTCTCCCTACTGGCACAGCTGTAATTTACACCATTTCAGAAAGTTGGAACTTAATTAAATTGGGTTATGATTTCTAGGGAAAGTCTGCAAACTCCCCCAAGATAATTCAGTGTCATACAATCCTACATACAGGAAGTTTTTTATGTGTGAAAATTTTGTAAATATTGGATCCTTTGTAATTATAAGTTCTAAAACTCTGCCTTTTGCTAGAAACCTGTTTATAAAATTGTTATTTAGATATAAAAATAATCATTAAGGCCCGAAATACTAATATTTAAAGAATTATACTAGAGGCCTGCAAATGACTAAAAAGAATATAGGTAACACCCAAACTACCATTATGAGTCACTTTAAATCAAGGTCTTTTCCTTCATTTAAGGAAGGTAAGATGACCACAAAATGCTTCTAATTTTTCTTAATTGAGATCAAATAGTCAAAATGCATTCGAAGATTATGTATGGCACTATCATCTAATTAATTCACATCACTTAATGTAGTTGCTATTATGTGATTTTTTAAATAACTTGCTCTTGTATTTGACAAGTCACTTAACCTCTCATGTGGTTTCTCATCTTTGAAATAGAGGTAGGTTTTTTTCTTTTTTAAAAGACTAAAAATGATTAAAATGTTCCAACTCTGGGACCCTACAATGCAAAAAATTTTTGTAAAGTGCTATAAAACAGATAGCGTTTATTTACAAATTAAAAGCCAGACACATTTTCCTTAGAAAAGATAGTGTTCTGTTATAAACACAGAGCCATCTAGTTTCTGATTTATGTAGTACTTGCAGGCAAGTTGAGAAAGGAAATGAAATGTTTTTACCTTCTTTAGCTTATTAAACTTCTTAGGCTATAATATTTTTTAAGGTGCTATTGAAAGGTTTCATCAGCCTTATTAGTTAACTTATTGCTCAACTCATCTTTCAGGAGAATCACTCTTCAGTAGAACTGTCAAATGACAGCTGTTTTAAAGCTTTAACCTTACATGAATGGAAGCATTGGTGTGTAAGAAGTGTTTCACGGACACTGCTAAATTCCCCAAGCTAGAGTAGAAGTGCCCAACTACTTTGAGGATGTCAGATTTCATGGACTTAGTTGTACCTAGGTGCGTAATGATTAATAAAATGCAAAATGACCAAAAGCTATGAATTCAGTGGTTGAAGCAAATTTGCATAAACAACCATACCAACATTTAATATGTAGGATATAGCCTACAGACAATATTGGGTGCTCAAATGAATTAATGGGTTCCTTACAATAACTCCCACATGTTGCTAGAGTTTGTAGCCAACAAACTAGAAATTGTACTAGACTATATTCAGGATTTTTTAACTACCTTAACTATTTTCAATCTTAAACTAGCTTGAAATCAGACAGCTAGGAGACTCAACCCAATGTTCAAGAATCTCCTAACCCTCCTGATTCTTAGGAAGTCTTAGGTGCAAATTTGTCATTTGGGCCCTATGTTTCGATACATCAGCTGTACTTCAGTGTCTCACAGTACGTTAAGGACTGCATCTACCAGATTTGAGTGGCAAGAGTACATTAAACAGATGCTCCTTCACTACATGGCATTGTGGGACTCTTCAATGCTAACAAATTCTTGTGCAACCATTAGTTTATAAATATGTTTTGAGCAGCACTGATGAGTTTTGGATATTAATCCCACATTTTCTTGGAAAGATCCTAGTTGGTTTACATTTCATAACATCTTGGTCAAAGGTTTAAGACAATTTCTTAAACTGAGTGCAATGAACTATTCCACTTAGAGGTATTTACCATAAATTAATTAACATTGGTTTTAGTGATCTAAGCTAACTGAACCCAGTAACTACAAGCTTTAGTTCCAACCCCTCAAATGTAGCTGAATTTCTTCTAAATGCAAATTTCCACCCATATGACTACATACATGAGTTTGTGATCTTATCATTAACTTGTAGGCATATACAAGTCAGTGCTAGATAGGAATGGGAGTGCAGATTTTGTATCATTGTTACTTGATTTTATGATGAATTACTTTCATTATCAGCAATGGCTTAGTCACAAGCCTGTCTGAGAAAGTTACGCAATCTTATATGTGGCTTATGAGCTAATTGACATAAAGATTGTAAAGCAGTTAGCACAGTACCTGGCAAATGTTGCTTGTAGTAATAATAATAGAAGTAACATAGTAGGCTGAATAAAGTTATCCTATTCCAAATAAAGATTTGGTATGCACCTAAAAGATCCAAATCCTAATCCTGGAAATTTGTGAATGTTACCTTATACGGCAAAGAAGCTTTTCAGAAAGTACTCAATTAAGAGTCTTGAGTGAAATTATCCTGGGGAGCCCAATGCAATCACCAATTTAATTTGATTACAAGAGGAGGGCAGAAGGTCTGGAATTGGAAGATGCTATGCTACTGACTTTGAAGATGGAGGATGAGGCCATAAGCTAAGGAATGCAGGTGGCCTCTAGAAACTAGAAATGGTATGGAAACATTCTACCCTAGAGTCTTTAGAAGAAACACAGCCCTACTGTCACCTTGATTTTAGGACTTCCGACCTTCAGAACTATAATAAACTTGTATTGTTTTAAACCACTGTGGTAATTTGTAACAGTAACAATAGAAAGTGTAGTGAATATAATAGAAATTATATTGAAGGATCTTTAGGAAACTTTTAATATAAACAAATAATTTTAAGAAAGCACTACAGAAGACTGGACCACTTCTGACCAAGATGGAGATGTAGGTAGACACATTGTGTCTTCCTCACAATTGGAAGAAATTTACATCTACCTCAAAACTAAATAAAAACAAAGCAGAAATTTCAGAAAAATTGAACTACAGGGCCAGACTGCACAGCCCACGGTTCCTGCACTGGGAAATATAGAACCAATAGCTGTGGCAGCAGCTCAGGGACTTAGGCTGTGGCAAAAGTGCAGTCATGTATTTAAACCTGGGAAATGACCCCAGGGCAGACCACACAGCCCACGGTTCCAGCACCGGGAAAAATAGAGCCATATTGCTTCCGACTGTGAAAACTAGTGGGAGTTGAGGTGGAGGAAGAAACTGCCAGTCTCAACAGGCAAGGGGAATTGTTCCCTCTCAGGCCCCTCCCCCACATACAGTGCCATAATATGGTGAAATATGTGTTGCCCTACAATGATGGATTCCTAAGCCCTTTACAATGTACTAGAGTGACAGTGACAACTTTGCTTATTATTATTATTATTAGAGAGGGGAAGGGAGAAAGGCAGAGAGGGAGAGAGACATCAATGTATGGTTGCCTTTCACCTGGCTTGCAACCTTGTTATGTACCCTCGCTGGGGAATCCAACCAGCGACCTTTGGGTTCATAGGCTGGCACCTTATCCACTGTGCCACCAGCCAGGGTGGATAGTGACAACTTAAAATGTGCCAATAACCAAAGCATAGATATGCCAGAAAAAGAAAGAGGAAACGCAAGAAATTGAAAACTTATGTGAAAAATAATAGAGGAAAACTTCCCTAATATGGTGAAGGAAATAGACATACAAGTCCAGGAAGCACAGAGAGTTCCAAATAAGACAGATCCAAGGAGGACCCCACCAAGACACATCATAATTAAAATGCCAAAGGTTAAAGAGGGAGAATCTTAAAAACAGCAAGAGAAAAAAAGTTCCCTACAAAGGGATTCCTATACGACTATTGGCTGATTTTTCAAAAGAAACTTTGTAGGCAAGAAGGGACTGGCAAGAAGTATTCAAAGGGATGAAAAGCAAGGACTTACAACCAAGATTACTCTATCCAGCAAAGCTATCATTCAGAATGAAAGGGCAGATAAAGTGCTTTCCAGACAAGGTAAAACTAAAGGGGTTCATCATTACCAAGGCATTATTATATGAAATGTTAAAGGGACTTACTTAAGAAAAAGAGGGTCAAAATTATTAACATTAAAATTACAACAGCTCTGGCTGGTGGTACAGTGGATAAGGTGCCAGCCTGCGAACCTGGGGGTTGCTGGTTTGATTCCCAGACAGGGCACGTGACCGGGTTGCAAGCCAGATCTCCAGCCAGGTCTGTGGCTGGAGGCAGATGAAAGGCAACCACACATTGATGTCTCTCTCCCTCTCTGCCTCTCTCCTTTATCCTCTCTCTAAAAATAATAAATAAAATCTTTAAAAAATATTACAGCAAACTCACAACTATCAACAACAGAATCTAAAAATTAAAAGCAAAAGCTAAGACAACCAGAGAGGGAATAGAATCACAGATATAGGGAACATTTGAAGGAGTGTCAGCTGGGAAGGGGAAGAGGAAGAATCGGGGAAAGGCACAGGGATTAAGAAGCATAGTTGGTGGGTACAGAATAGACAGGGAGATGTTGAGAATAGTACAGGAAAAGGTAAAGCGAAAGAACTCACATGCATGACCCAGGGACATGAACTAAGGGGGCATGGGATTGTTGGAGGGAGGGGGTGCTGGGCAGACGGGAGCAAAGGGGAAAGAAATGTAACAGCATAATTAGTAAAAATTATTTTAATAAAAAAGCAAAAAATAAAAGCACTACGATAATGAAAAATTCAAATGCTTATTAGAAATTGTAAAAGGTTATTTAGAAAGGTTAACAAAATTTTTCTTAAAAGAGCCTACGAGTAAATATTTTAGCTTTCGTAGGTCATACAGAATTTCACAATTACTCAACTTAGCCATTTTATAGCACAAAAGCAGCCATAGACAATGTGTGAGGGAATGAGCCAGCTCTGTTTCAATAAAACCTTACTTCTAGCCTGCTGCCACCCATGCTATACACCACTTTCATTCAGTCTAAATAATTGAACCAACATTAGTTTACTTGATTTGTTACTTGAGATGTCCATGTATTATATTAAATTTTTGGTTCTTGCTCTTAATAGAGTTGTGCTCCTAATCATAGGGAAAATGTTATTACTTTTAAAAATCTAATTTCCTTTTCCTCCCTGTTCTATAATAGACTATATTCAATTCAAAAAGAAAATTGAAAGCCTTTAGGAAAGCTATGCTTTATGTCTGACAATATTTGTGAAGGCATACTAAAACCTTATATTCTCCATGCTGGGGGCAGTGGTGAATCATAAGGCCACTATGAGAAGGCTTCCCCTTTGCTCTGAAATACCTACCAGGAGAAAAACCATCTTATCCCTGCTCTTTGGGTTCAACAGAAACCTCACATCAGAGAGCAGAGTAGATGAAAAACCAACTGACTCCAATAGTGGCAGATACTCTCTGACTGAGGACGCATGTGGATGGAAATTTTTTGTAATGTTGGGGGTTTTCTGTCATAGGATGGCCAAGGGTTTAACAAAGCTCCTAAAGGCGAGGGGTCACATCATACTTCCCATCCTCCCTTTTCAAAAATTAGAGTTGTCTGGATGGTGGGAGTCCTCTCCAGGGCCAGAAAATAGAGCAGGGAGGTTCCTCTGAAAACAAAGGGAGATAACAGGATGGAAAGGGTACAAAACTATTACAGAAGCATGACCACATGTCTGATAAGGCTAAGGATCAGACCCAAGTCTGAAGAAGCATGTGTTAGGGCCTGCAATTGGGCTGTATGGAAGCAACAGATCAGGAATGGGACGTGGGTTTTGTTCTATTCAACTCTCCAGAAATGTGGGGGGAAAGGGTACCTAATGAGTGCAAAAAAAAAAAAAAAAAAAGTTGGAGGCAGACAAGCTGGTAGACTTGTCTACAGAGTTCCCCAAATAAAACACTCTAGAGCGCTTTGAAAGCTTTTCTTAGATTCACCATAGAACCTCGGAAAAGCCAGTAAGGCAGTAGTGATGGCAATGGTGGTGGTGATCATGACCATTGAGGCGATAACAGTGACCCTTCATGATGGTGATAACTGTGATATTGGTGATGGTAGCAATGATGATATAGTGGTGAGGGAGAAGATGATATGCTGATGATGATTGTGATGGTGATAGAAGGGATAGTGAGGTTCATGGTCAAGGTGGTCATGTAGATCATAATGGCGGTGATGCTGATGATAGTGTTGTTATAGTGATGATGATGGAAAGGGGAAAAAATCAAGACCCCTAAGACTTGATTGCAGGGAAAGAAAATGAAAAAGATCTAGAAAGAAAATAGAGATAGAGATTTTTTTTATTGCCCAGCTATACTATAAAGACTCATAGGAGAAGGGAAGTACAAAATTTTTTAACTTGAGCCCCAATTCAGAATTCAATCTGATCATTTTGGAGTCAGGAAAGACTCCAGGTTTTTTATGTAGGAAGTTATGCTAATGGCTTCTTAATTTTGATTGTGAAGTTTTTTTTAATCTTCCTCCAGTCTTGATGGAAAAGGTCAGGGCTGCCTAATTATACAAGTCTTTAGGGAGCATTATTCACTCATCAGGCTGAACAGCAACCCAGGAGGAGTTTAATGCCCATACTGAAGCTCTGCTTAAGGCCTTGGCATAGCAGAGTAGGGTATAGTGGCCTGAGAAACTGGGTCTGCATCCTGAATTCAAGGAATAGCTAAGAAGGCAGAAAGTTCTCTGAAGGGAAAGAATGGTGCCAACAACAGAAGGACAGTCCATGCCTAACTAAGGCTGCACAAAATCTAGAAGACATTCCTAGCAGCGGGCAGTAGTTCATGAGCTTAGATAGGGCACTGCTAAATTTTAAGTTGCTTGCCATTCTGAACTGTATTTACCCCCATGTAAGTCTTTGGTAAAGTCTTACAATAGCTTTGAGTCTTAAGGAATGCTAGAAAGGAGATTATGTCTGCTCTTGGAGACATGTGAAGAAGGAATAGGACAGAAACCCACAGGTGATGGACAATGAGCCAGGAGAGAGGCATCAGGCAAGCACCAGGAAAATCTAACTACCACAGAATTTAAGCACCCTGTGTAGAAATTCAGAGACATATGCTGGTCTTCCCATAAATAAGTGAGATGAGGGAAGTTGAGCCATTATATTGGGATAATAAAGAAAAGGGTGCCCTGGCTGGTGGCACAGAGGATAAGGTGCCAGCCTGCAAACCCAAAGGTCACTGGTTCTATTCCCAGCCAGGGCACATAACCAGGTTGCAAGCCAGGTCTCCAGCCAGATCCATGGCTGGAGGCAGGTATAAGGCAACCATACATTGATGATTCTCTCCCTCTCTGCCTCTCTCCCTTCCCCTCTCTCTAAAAATAATAAATAAAATATTTTTTAAAAAAGAAAAGGGTGATCAGAGAAAGCTGGAGAATGTGGAGACATTTAGTTACAAAAATAATGTTTACTGATATTTATCAAACATTTACTATGTTAAGCTCTGTATTAAGTGCCTCATAGGCTTTATCTCAATTTCATAGTTGAGAAGATAAAGTTTGAAATAAGTTATTTGATAAACAGAATGCAGCCAATGAATGGCAGAGCCCTATTTAAGCCTGTCTGCTAAATTCCAAATTCACACTCAAAATCAATGGTCTCCAAAAATTACAATGATACATTTTTATTTTTAAAAATGGGAGACCATGCACCCTAATGTATGTATATTTATTCATTCGTAATTATATATATCAAGGTGGAGGCATAGGTAGACACGCTGTGTCTCCCTCCACAACTAAGAAGGAATACAACTACCTCAAAACTAGAGACAACCAAAAATTCCAGAAAATTGAGCTGCATGGAAGTCCAACAAAAAATGAAATAAAGAAGAAATACTTATCCAGGCAGGTAGGAGGGGTGGAGCCAAGATGAAAGGATGTGGTTTGGCAGGGCAGCAGCTGTAGTGGGACAGAGGCTTTGTAGTCTGGTCTTATCCCAGGAGCATTCCCCAAGGTTCCCTATTTCTTTTTAACAAATGACTTCGCTTTCCACCAGCAAACACCGGAGCCTGTCAAGTTAAGGAGACAGAGAAGTATGGCCCCAAAAAGGAAATAGATCAAGGTTCCAGTGGGGGAACTAAGCAATGAGGAGATAGCTAACCGAACAGACACAGAGTTCAAAACACTGGTGATAAAGATGCTCACAGATCTGACAGATATGCTTGAGTATGGCAAATGCAGAAGGAAATAAGTGAAGGCTATATGCTAAGTGAAACTAAGGACAATCCACACAACCTCTGGGAGAAGAGAAAGAGCAAGGAATTGAAAACTTATGTGAAAAAATAATAAAGGAAAACTTCCCTAATTTGGTAAAGGAAATAGACATACAAGTCCAGGAAGCACAAAGAATCCCAAACAAGCTGGACCCAAGGACCACACCAAGACACATCATAATTAAAATGCCAAAGTTTAAAAATAGAGAATCTTAAAAGCAGCAAGAGAAAAGAAGGGTCACCTATAAAAGAGTTCCTATATGACTATTAGCTGATTTCTCAAAAGGAAGTTTGCAGGCAAGAAGGGACTGGCAAGAAGTATTCAAAGTGATGAAAAGTTAAGGAATTAGAACTAAGATTACTCTATCGAGCAAAGGTATCATTAGAATGGAAGGGCAGATAAAGTGCTTCCCAGACAAGGTAAAGCTAAAGGAGTTCTCCAAGACCAAGCCATTATTATACGGAGTGTTAAAGGGACTTACTTAAGAAAAGGAAGATTAAAACTATGAACATTAAAGTTATAGCAAATTCACAACTATAAACAACAGATTTTAAAAAGATAAACAACCAGACTAAGATCAGAATCATTGATATGGAGATCATTGGGAGGATTATCAGCTGTGAGGTGGAAGGGGGAGAAATGGGGAAATGGTGCAAAGATTAGGAAACATAATTTAGTGGGTTCAAGATAGACAAGGGGAAGTTAAGAATAATAGAGGGAAGGGTGAAATCAGGGAACTTATATGCACAACCTAGGGCCACGAACTAAGGAGGGTGGGGTTGCTGGAAAAATTATATCATGAAGGCACATATCCAAAGGGAAAAAAGAAAGTCCCCCGTTGACTTAGCTTGTTAAATCACAATGCTCATTTTTTCATTCTTAACCTACTTAGACAAAAATTACTGTTGAAATTCAGTTAGTAAAAATCATATCTCCATCAGTCATTCTTGCAAACTAAGTAGCAAAGTGTTGTATTTTTATATTTTTTAACATATGGCTTCAAATACTATTGAAACTCTTTATTTAGATGGCTTTTAAACAGAAATTTCTGCTTCCAAGTGTCTCTAAGAATACACATGTGAACATTTTTATGTGATACACTTTTACTTTTTTAGAAACAGAATCACAGAAACACATCAAAATATTCTGTTTCAAAAGCTGTCTTCATAGGAGGTTTCTGGTGAAATACATAATCATTTCTCACACATTGTTCAAAAGTGAAAAGACAATTTCACTTAAAATGAAAGTTTAAATGTGTAGTGTTAAAAAAAAAAAACCCTTGGTCACTAAAATTAGCTACTTGTCATCATAAGAATAAAGCCAGGACTTTGAAACATTATGTGTTTTCATAAAATAAAAATGCAGACCTGGCTGTTGTGGCTCAGTGGATTGAGTCAGCCTGTCAGCCAAAAGGCCACTGGTTCGATTCCCAGTCAGGGCACATGTCTGTACTGCAGAGCCAGGTCCCTAGTCAGGGGTGTGCAAGAGGCAACCAATCGATGTATCTCTTGAACATTGATGTTTCTTTCCTTTTCTTTCTCTCTCCCTTTCCCTCTCTCTAAAAATAAATTTAAAATAAAAATACATAATTTATTTTTAATTATACCTTTCTTTTAAGAACTTGGCATGAACTAACCAGTGAATCTAGGTGTGATAAGAACAATTTCATGTCCCACTATCCTCTTTCACCATCTTATAAACATTTTTTTCAAAAACTCAACTATTTAGGTTGGGGCTTGTCCCATTGATTTTTGTAAAGGGCTTGATAGTAAATGTTTCAGGCTTTTCAGACCATATGTTCTCTGTTGCAACTACTGTCCTTACCCTTTTAGTTCTTCTAGCTAGTTGAATAATTCAGATGGCACACAGCCAATCAACAGGAGAAAATAAAATTTTAACACGTGCACACAGACAAGTCACATAAACATGAAAATTCCAAAGTCAGTAAAGCAAAATGATGTCTATATGCCATTTTGGACTAAGGGAGGGGAAAGTAGGCAATTCACAGGTAGATGAGAAACAGTAAACATTTGGTAAACAATTCTTGCAGGGACACTCAGAAACACTGGGACACTAAGGGAAATTAAGTAGAGTTTTGGTTCCCACATTTCATTCACATTTGCTAAAGGCATACACTAAGGTGATTATGCTAACCTTGCCTCCCTGGAGCAAGTTCTTCCATCTGAATCTCTTGAGGCAAAAAAAAAAAGGGAGTTAAAAAAAAACCCAAACTCTTCCTAAATTTGTTGGGTTTTCATTGTTTCCAGCTTAAAATAATCTGCGGGCCAGGATGGCACATCTCAAGAAGACTGACTCCTGACCCCTACACTTCTCAACTCTTGCCATTGCTGTCCGGAAGCAGCCATAGACAAGAGGTAAACCAATGAACATGGTTGTATAAATGAAACTTTATTTACAAAAATAGGCATCAGGCTGGATTTGGCCATGGCCCTAGGTTTAGGATCCTATCATTCTTAAACTCACTCAACCAAGCACAGATAACCTGCAATCTAAGAGTCCAGCTGCCTCTTCCTGCTGAGAACCTCTCACTTTTTCCTGAGGGCACCAAGACTACTATGCATGATATGTGCCCATTCAAGAGACAGGCCTAATTGAGGGCACCAGTGTCATAAAAGTTGAAAGTTGGGGAAATTTAAGATTTTTCTTAAATTGTTTTAGATAAAAATGGATGTAAATGATGTCCTGATATTTTTGTCCTTTATCTTAATTGATCATTGTTTACAACCCCACTGTATTTTCCACACCCCTTGATTGACTGAAAGCTTCTGCATATCTGCCAGTGAAAGCAGGTGATCAGGATAAAAGCGGCAGGTGACTGAAGGAAAGGCGCTGTTGGACCATTACTGTGGCTATCAGTAGCCAACTGGCAAATGGGTATTGTGACGGCTGACTTCAACGATGAAGGTCAGGGAGTCTAGAGATGAACCGATGGAAGAAGAAACAAAACAGGGTTTGTGGCTCTCAGACAGATTTTCTTACCACACTGCGTTGTTATTTATTTAAAGGTATGTCTCTACCACTAGACAGTGAGTGAGTTCCTTGAGGGTATCTGTATCTTTGGTACTTCTGTGTCATGAACACTTAATACTCATTGAGTGAAAGAGTGCAGAGGTGCAGAAGATTCAGGACCCATTCTGAAGGAGTAAGGTTAATTTAAGAGTAGCTAAGTTAAGACAGGCATATCAAAATATAAGGCAGCCTATGCTCCCAAAGTCTCACGGTGCATCACGGACCCACCCCAAGTGACAGGGGGAGGAAATGACTGTGACTTAGCAGAAGGGGATATTTCACCGCCATCAGGGGTGTTACATAAGGAGCTATCAGGTAAGGCCCCCAGCATTTTTAATTGTGCTTTTTCGCAGATAACCAGAGTGGCCATAATTTAATTGATTTGCTCAACACAGACGGCCAGACTGGAAAATTCTGGTAAAACACAATCTACTTAATGCCAAATTATGTGGTTTGTTTGAACTTACTGAACTGGAGAATGCCAAATCCCTTTTCACTTGGCACCTCAGGACGATTACCTGCAATGGTTCAGTGCAGAATCCCAGGCCATATCAAAATATCAGCCCGCTGACAAAGGATTGTCCTTAAGCAGGCGTGACTTCCCCTGAAGACAAAGGCCAATCCTATGTTCTTTATTTCTTGTATTTGTATGGGTGTCACTTTATAATGCCTCAAGTGTTGTTAAATCTGGATAATGTTTTTCAGTTAAGATTCCTTGGGTGGGCATTAAGCTCTGTAGGTTTTTATGTGTAGGTTTGCATTCTTGCTCTTGCTCTTGTTCTGCCCCCCCCCCCCCCCCTTTTCCAGTCCCCATTTCTGTCTCCTCCTCTTTCTCCAGCTCCCTTTCTCAGCTCAGCTCTCTGAAAATTCCTGCTGAACCAACATATTCACTTCTCTTTGAGACAGGGAAATGAACCACACAGTTTGAAACCGAGCAAATAAATAGAGGTGTGAGTAGAATGCAAAAGTAGGAAATTAATGTTACTTTTCAAGTAGCAAAGGACTCTGCTTGGTGGGAAAAAAACCCCTTAAATTCTAGTCCCAGCTTTCTGATAGCTTTATCTCAGTTCCTTAACCCTTCTAGGCCCCAGTTTCTTCATCTGTAAAGGGAGTGGGCAGGATTTCTACTGCCTCTTCCAGCTCTATGACTCTAAGACAAATTATGAAATGATAAATCTATAGCTTGAGCCATTAATACGAACGATCTTGACCTTAGAGACAGAGAATGATTCATGAAGAAAGTTATCTGATTTTAGGCAGAGTGACTACAAAGGTGGAAGGTGGAAAACACAAGTGGATATCCAAGATAATTTACACTTGTCCTACTGATCTCCCCAGGTCTCTCAGACAATTTGCTGCCTATACTAGAGCAGCCCCTCCCTGGGACAGAGCTACTTCAGTTGTGATTTCTACAGTTCCGTCTGAATTCTTCTCTCGGGTTTCTCTCTTCCCACCTCCACTCTCCAGAGCCCACACCACAACCCTTCTCCAAGAATCCCAGAGGGCGTGTGTTCTCAAGGGTCACAAAAGCCTTCCTGGAAACCTGATCTTGAGGACAAGCGACCCTGACAGGGAGTTAGCCCAACCCTCTTCGGTGACCCACTTTTTAATAACTTCCTCCCCTGCTATCAGGTTCTGCCTGCGTAGATAACAGGCCTGCCGCCTGGAAAGGCTCCTGGGATATAGACTCGAGTTCTGTCCCCTGGGGCTCCTGCTGCAGCGCGAGACCAACAGCCAGCTAGCGAGTGCTCAGAAACAGCTTTCATCTGCGCCGGCCTCACAGCCCAGATAGATTCTGCCAAGAACTGATGACATTCACTTCTCCAATGGGGCGTTCCAAGCCGCTACCCATGCGCCGCCGACGGTGAGCCTTTTCTACCCTCTTCGCTCCTCTTCCGTCAGGTTGAGCGCTCTGACTCAGCTTCACACGCAGCTGTTCTCTGGGGTGTTACCACCGTTTCTTTCTAACGAGCCGTTTCTCCTTCCTGCAACCCCGCTGGCACTCAGAGGCCAGGCCACTTCCCCAGGCTCTGCCCCTGCACGGATTCTCACATCCACCTTGAAGCTGATGGAAAGTTTGCCTGCAAGCAAATTCATTCCTCATGATTCTACTAGAGGCATACTTAATGCATTTTTAAAAATAGATACCGAAAGTCGTCTCCAGGGCTAGTTTAGATTATTGACAGCAAATTTTCTTGTAGATAAAACTTTCATATGCAAAAATGATTCATTTAACATGGGGCAGATTTTATTCCCAGGAGGAATAGTAAGTATTATTTGCTGTCCTTTCCTGGCACAGCGCTATAGGAAACCACAGAGATTTGGCTTAGAATAACAGACATCTGAAAAACATTTGATTTCCCTTGTATTTTTAAAATTTTACTGGTAGCTGAAGGCTCTTATCAGTCCATAATCGTCAATGGACCAGAACATGAAATAGCTGTGAGAGCTTAAACAAACACTCTTGTTGAAACACCGTCATCCTTAGAAACCAAGGCCTGTTCTTTTTATTTTTTTAAATTATACTTAATTAATTGTTATTACAGTTGTCCCAATTTTTTCCCTTCGCCCCCCTCCACCCAACATTCCCCCCACTCCCTCAGGCAATCTCCCCACCACTGTTCATGTCCATAGGCCATACGTATAAATTCTTTGGCTACTCCATTTCCTATACTGGATTTTACATCCCCGTGGCTATTCTGTAACTACCAGCTTCTTAATCCCCTCACCTCTTCAACCATTCCCCCACACCCCCTCCCATCTGACAATCAGCGAAACTCTCCATATACAGGATTCTGTCTCTGTTCTTCTTGCTTGCTTTATTTTTTAAAGTCAATTGTTGATAGATATGTATTTATTGCCATTTTATTGGTCATAGTTTTGACCTTCTTTTTCTTAAATAAGTTCCTTTAACATTTTGTATAATAATGGTTCGGTAATAATGAACTCCTTTATTTTTTTTCATCTGGGAAGTTCTTTATCTGCCCTTCAATTCTAAAAGATATCTGCTGGTAGAGCAATCTTGGCTGTAGGCCCCTGCTTTTCACGACTTCGAATATTTTTGTCAGTACTTTCTAGCCTCCAAACTTTCTTTTAAGCAATCAGCTGATAATCTTATGGTGTGGTGTGGGGGGCGGGGGGGGGGCTCCTTTTTAGTTAACTAACTGCTTTTCTCTTACTACTTCTAAGATTCTCTCTATCTTTAACCTTTGGCACATTATTTGTGATATGTCTTGGAATGGGCCTCTTTGTATCCATCTTGTTTGGGACTATGTTTTTTCCTGGACTTGCATGTCTATTTCCTTCACTAAATTAGGGAAGTTTTCTTTCATTATATTTTCAAATAGAGTTCTAATTTCTTGCTCTCTCTCTTCTTCTCTGGCGCCCCAATGATGAGATGCTGAACTGTCTAATTTTGTCCCAAAGGCTGTTTACACCATCCTCGTTTTTATGAATTCTTTTTTTTTTTCTGTTGTTCTGATTAGCTATTTTTTGCTTCCTTATTTTCCAAATCATTGATTTGATGTTGAGCTTTATCCATTCTACTGTTGTTTCCCTGTAAATTGTACTTTATTTCAATCAGTACAACCTTCGTTCCTGACTGCATCTTTTTTCTCTCTTTAAAAAAAAAAAAAACAAAAAAAAAAACATTTGATTCATTATTTTAGAGAGAGAAGGGCAGAAAGGGAGGAAGAAAGGAAGAGAAACACTTATGTATGGTTGCCTTTCACCTGCCTCCAGCTGTGGACCTGGTTGGAGACCTGGTTTGCAAACTGGTTATGTGCCCTGGCTGGGAATTGAACTAGCTACCTTTGGGTTCCCAGGCCAGCACCAATCCACTGAGCCACCAGCCAGGGCTTGACTGCATCTTTTTTAATGCTGCAAAGGTCCTTACTAAGTTCCTTGAACATCCTTATAATAGTGTTTTGAACTCTGCATCTGTTAGATGGCTTATTTCCATTTCAAGTGGCTCTTTTTCCGGAGTTTTGGTCTATTCTTTCATTTTGGACCATATTTCTTTGTCTCCTTGTTTTGGCAGCCTCCCTGTGTTTGTTTCTATGCATTAGGTAGAGCTGCTATGACTCCCTGTCTTGGTAGTGTGCCCCAATGTAGTAAGTGCCCTGTAGGGTCCAGTGGCACAGCCTCCTCTATCACCAAGCTGGGTGCTCATGGTTCACCATGTAGGCTGAGTACACTCTTCTCTTGATTGCTGTTGGCAAGTCAATAAGAGGGATTTACCCAAGCCAGTCAGCCGCAAGGACTGGTGGTGATCACTTAGCACCAGCCTCCACCCTCTGTGGAGGATCAGCTATGCAGAGGCAGGATGGTGGTGCTCTGACGTGGTCTATAGCTGTCCACTGGTGTGCAGACTCTGGGGTTGCGCAAGTGGTGCAGGTCAAGGTCCGCCCCAACCTGTGTTCTGCCTGGGGCCACCCTGCCTGAACTATAAAGCAGTCTGAGATGCTGCTACTGGTGCTGGGCTTGGAGATCCCCAGGTAAAGCCAGGCTGCGAATCTAGGCTGGCTGCTGCTAGTGCCACTTAGCAAGAGGAACAGGATCTTGGGGCTTACTGAGGCTGCCTCTCACTTGTTTGATAGGATTTAGGAAGTTGTGAAACATGAGCGAAGACCAACCATTCATATGGAAAAGCAGCTTGGATAGGATGCAAATTGGGTGGCATGGAGTCTCTGGGGCTCTCCAGGGCGGGGCAAACAGGGTTAGCCAGGTTAATTTCACTTCACATATGGGACCAGCCTGCTGGTTCTGTGGCTCTGTTGGGGGAGGATTCAGAAAAGGGACATTGGCCTCTGCCTACCTTTCTGTCTAGGAGAAAGCCGTCTCCCAGCTATCACCTTGATCCCAGACACCGGTTTCTCCCTGTGTGATACTGGTAACTTTCAAGCTACTAACTCATTCAGAGGGAGTGAGTCTGAGGCAAGTCAATGCATGGGTTCTTTAAGAGGATCTGCTTGGAACTCAAGAAGTTTCTTCTTCCACTGATTCAATCAGCACTGGTTTTTGCAGCCAGAAGTTATGGGAACATATCTTCGTGGCATTGGTACGCTGGGCTGAGGGGCTTGTTGTGGCACTGGGCCTCCTCATTTCTGAGATATCACTTCTGTTTCCATCACACATAGATGTGGGACCAGCCTGTTCTGCATCTCTACCCCTCCTACCGTTTTGGATGGATGTAGTTTCTTTAATTCCATAGTTGTCAGACTTTCATTCAACTGGATTTTTTGACAGTTCTGAGTGATGGTTGTTCTATATTTTTGTTGTAATTTTGATACGGTTGTGCAAGGCAGGGAGTCATGTTTACCTATGCTGCCATCTTGACTGGAAATCCACCTTGACTTTCTAAGGCTTGTTCTAACTTACAAGGAAGAAAATTATAGTATCATACATACACTGGAAAGTATTTTTCAAGGTAAGTTACTTTTTTTCAATTCTCTATCTGAACATTGGTCTGGTTAGTTATTCAAACCTCTAAATGCATTGTTCTTCAAAAGGGATGTCTGTCCTAAACAAAAATGCCTTTTCTGAAACATTTCCTAAGCTCATCATATAGAGACCATGCCCAAGCCCTGGCTAAGAAATGACCATATGCTGAGCTAACCAAGAAGGTGACCGATTGTAGGAGATTTTTCACTTTTTTTTTAAAGATTTTATTTATTATTTTTTAGGGAGAGGGGAAGGGAGAGAGGCAGCAAGGTAGAGAGATTTCAAGGTGTGGTTGCCTTTCACCTGCCTCCAGCTATGGACCTGACTGGAGACCTGGCTTGCAACCTGGTTATGTGCCCTGGCTGGGAATTGAACCAGCCACCTTTGGATTTGCAGGCCGGCGCCTTATCCACTGTGCCACCAGCCAAGGCAGAATTTTCACTTTTAACATTTAAAATTTATTCAAGCTGGATCAGTGATGTATAAGTACACATGAAAAATTTTGTGTGAAAATTACTTATATAATTATTTACACTGAACTTCTTCATTTTTCAAAACATGTTTATTAAATAGCTAAGACATGCAAAAGATAAAAAGTGAAAACATTACAAAAGAATATATAGAGTTTCCTTAATTCTCTTCTGGCCCTTACTTAGGCAAAAACTACTGTCGGTTTCTTATATCTTTCCAAAGATTGTATGTATCTGTGTGTGTGTGTGTGTGTGTGTGTGTGTGTGTATTTTTTAAATGATAGCATACTGAACACTGTTCATGCACCTTATTTTTTCTTACTTAATTTATCTTGGAGCTTAACCTCATTCTTTTTAATGACTGCCAAGTGTTCTCTCAAATGGATGTACCTTAATTTACTTAGCCAATCCTCTAGTGATAAACTTTTGCGTTGTTCTCAATCTCTTGCTATTACAAACTATGTTGTGGTAAATATCCTTATATATGCATCTTTATGCATAAATACCGTTATTTCTGTAGATTTAATCACTAGAAGTGGGATTGTTAGGTCTGTGATAGTGTATTTTTAATTTGATAGATATTGCAATGTTGACCTCCTTAGAGACTGAACCAATTTTGCCAGCTATTCTTACATACCTACCCCCACTGGAAAATAAAAAGTATAAAAGGACAATGCTCTCCTAATCAATCTCTTTGCTCTATTTAAGTTTCTGCCTTTGTGGGATTGCCTTAAGAACACCGAAGTATGTCTGACAGAACATGACACAATTAGCATAATGTCATTACTCAGACCTCATCTCAGTTCAAAAATTATTCCCTCCACAAAGTTTCTCTGACGGCCCAGAACACGTATCCCCAGTCACTCTCTAATCCTTTGTGTTATTTTATTATAACCCATCACTATTAGAGATGACTTTGCTTCTTTGCTCGTTGACTGCCTCTACCCTGCTACCCCCACTAGAAGGTAAGCCACGGCAAAGCAGGAAGCATGAAGGCCTGTGTTTTTCACCCGGAACAGTGCCTGCCACAGAATTAACCGTTGATACATGCATGTTGAATAAAACTCTGGATCCAAAGGTACCCTTTTAGTCTCTATTGATATGAGTTGGCCCTAGAATAACTTTCCACAGCCCTCGAAGAAAGGCAGGAGGATGGAGTGTTGAGAGCAGTTTCTAACCCATCCTGGCAATACTTCATGGGCTTTGGAGAGAAAACAAAATTGCTCCAATTTCAAAGAAAATTTAAAAATGGGGCTGGTAAAAAATATCCAGTTTTTTGATTTGGGCCTGAAGAAAAGTAAATCACCTAATCCTTAGTCTGGGCAAATTGTGGAATAGAAATTAATATTTGTAAAGTTGTTTGAAGGGTTGTTAAGCACCATGGCTATTATTAAGAGACTAGAGATATTCTTAAAAAAAAATAAAGCAGATGTCTTTGACTTTTAGTTTATAAAGCACCCTGTTTTAAGGAAGTTCTGTCAGATGGTATCTTATGTCGAAGTGATTCAGTGCATATAGGTAGTAATAAGTGAGTGAGTGTTGAAGGGCTGTTTCTAAATACTTTTAAGGATTATTCGACTGGGTCCTGGGTGTGGCTGGCAAGTTCAGCTAGACCTAATTAATTAGATTCAGCCATGTGGGAAACTTTACTAATGACTGTTGGTATAAATATTTCTTGCCACCCCATCACTGGCTTGGCACCAGGAAGATAGCATAATGTCATTTGAGTTTTCTAGCTGTTATACAGGGTGGAACAAAAGTAGGTTTACATGTATAAGTATATGAAACACAGAGTTTATGCTTGCAGCATTATTTATTAACTATTGTATTATTTTCCATATAAAGAATTGTAGACCTACTTGTGCCCCACGCTATATATTCCAGGAGATACAGAGGATACCATGTGTTTTTTCCCATTGGAAAATATTTCTCACTTGTTTTTTTTTAACTTTTTTAAATTTTAAAAAAGATTTTATTTATTATTTTCAGAGAGAGGAGAAGGAAGAGAGGCAGAGAGGGAGAGAGACATCAATGTATGGTTGTCTTTCACCTGCCTCTATTTCTCACTCTTGATTACTTAAATACATGAAGGAAGTTTATCTTAATTGCCAAAGAAAATGCATTTCTCAGAATGCTTAGAGAAATTTGCTACTCAGTTTTTCATTTAGAAATTTCATCTAGCGTTTTGTGCATCAGTTCCATGCTAAGGGGTTGCTTTTGGGATTTAGACCCCCTTCATCCCTGTTAGTCATCTTCCCCAGTTCCTTAAGTGGATAGTGACAGTTTTCTCAAGCTTTAAGTGCTCCAAAAGTGCAGCTTCAAAGAAAAGTCTTCTAGCTGGCTGTGACAGCCAGCTGGATGGATGTTCCTGAGTACTCCCATGAAGCAATTCTCAAGTCCTCCTTTGGCATGGTCCTTCAAATCTGAAGACCCTGGAACAGACAGCCACTGCAGGGCTGACTGTCAGCTCTCTGCTTCTTCCCTGTCAGACATACCACCTCCTGGAGTCATTCTGGGATGCCTTTCGTAGAGTTCCAGGCTCTGATCTCAGCAGGCCCAGGTGTGAACTTCCGGCTGTGGAAGAATGTGGTGGGACTGGGGTATTCTGTAGCTGATAGAGCCAGTGGCACCAGCTGCAGAAGGGCTTTTCTGAGTCTGCCAAGTGGTTTCTTCTCAAGTCCCAGCTCTATAAGTGGAAACTTCAAATATAACACTTAGCAGAAGGACCCTCACTCTAAGGGCTTGCAAAGCCCTTACCCCTCTGAGACCAGGGCATTTGAATAGATGTCCTCTCCACAGGAGGGAAGAAAATACCATTTTCTTTCTGCTGAATTGGGGATGACCAGAGCATTCAAAGTTTGCTTGAATTATGTGGTTTCTAAGATGTAAAATCCAACATTGACCTGAAGGGTTTGAGACGCTCTTCCTTTAACACAGCATGCATTTTCTAGACTTTCTGTAAACTATCCTCAAGGAAAAAAAATGAACTAAATATTTGTGTTTAAAAGATGTACAAGATTTTGAAAAGAAGTAATGTTAGAATTCTGCCCCATTTTAGACTCTCCAATGTCTATTTTTCCTTATAGGTTATGAAACATTCATTTGGCTGCCTTAGATTTTGTCCAGGAAAGAAGAATTTTCCCACAAGTAATTGAAGTTGCCTAGGGGGAAAAGGTATAGAGAAACACATACTTCCTAGCATGTGGAATAAGGAGTATGTCATAATTCCCATTCAGATGATCCACTGAGATTGTTTCTGAAACAAGACACCCTTTAATTAAGAGAGCTCTAAGGAAGGCACCTTTTGCCAAGCCTGGCTTAGAGACTTAACAAAGTTTGTCCTTCCACTGAATACCTAACAAGAACCTGTGCATCAACTCAGTTTTCCAGACCTAAGGAAACAATAGTGAGGACATGGCTCTGTCTGTAGTTACTAAATCCTCTACATGACTGTTCTGTCCGGGACCTATGGACAGGGTGACCAGTGTTGCTATGGCTGTAGCCTAACCGAGACAAAGTTGTATTAAAAAAGTCAATGTAGGGTATTGTCTTGGCTTGGGCTGTCATAACAAAATGCCATAGACTGAGTAGATTAAACAACAGAAAATGGTTTTCTCTGTGTTCTGGAGGCTGGAAGTTCAAGAGCATGCTGCTAGCTTAACCCTTTTCTTGGTCTGCAGATGGCCATCTTAGTGTGTCAGAATGAGACAGAGACAGAACAGGAGGGCCCCACCCGAGGGCCCCGCTCTGAATAACATGACACTGCAGATTAGGATTAGGGTTTAAACATATGAATGGGGGGGGTGGTCACAATTCAGTTCATAGCAGGTAAGACATCAGAATAACTGAGGGTAAATCATTTTACCTCAAAATATTCGTGCTTCCTCGTCTGTAGCATAGAAGCCATTCTAGGTGCCATCTTACATGATTTCTTCAGGATATCTCAACCAAAACACCTATTTAAATATATATATATAATGTCCACCATTATCCCCTCTTAGTTTCCCTCCACCCAGCCCACACCCTGACGTGTTCTTTGGCTAATCTCTTCTAGTCCCTCCCCTCTGAAACTTGTCAGCCTGTTCTATGTATTCAGGCCTCTGATTTTATTCGTCTGTTTATTTTGTTCATTACAGTCCACATACGAGTGAAATCATATGGTACTTGTCTTTCTCTGACTGACTTATTTCGCTTAGCGTACTATTCTCCAAGTCCATCCATGCTATTGCAAGGGGTGAGAGTTTCTTCTTGCTTACAGTCATGTAGAACCCTATTGTGTAAATCATAGCCAAATAGCCCCTTTAAATGACCTTTATCACTGAGCTGGGTAAGGGTGCTGCCAGGCTTACAAAGGTGCCAGCCAAGGCTAGGCCCAGCCGTCAGCACTTAGTACGGAAGGCTCACAGAATGCCCGTGAGATTCATTTATTCACTGTTCATCTGGTATGTGTTGAGTCCTCACTATGAGCCAGGCACAGGTCTAGGCACTGCGGATACAACAGTTAAGAAAACATCAACTCTCCCTGCCCTTATGAAGCTACATTCACCCCAATACACTGGCCAGAGCAAGGGGCTTTGAAAAGCTAAGTTGTGAGCGCTCAACCTGTCTTGCATTTTTTAAAGTGCATTGTTTAATGTTTTATTAACCTTTGTTAAGCTTTGAGATACCCCAAGACTACAAGCAGTTCAGAGCTGCCCAGGGCGGGACCTGAGGAACAAGAGCCTTGCCCTGCACGTACTGCAAAGCAAGGATGATGCTATTTGCCTGTCTCCTAGGGATATGTGTGAATCATCCACCAGTCAGTATTTGGAAAGTCTGCTTAGATGTAAGGACAAGTAAATGAAGTGGGTTTTGTAACCTGCCTCCATCTGTCTAACTCGCTGGGCGCTTTTCAGGCGATCTGCATGTAAATCACCTGATGTCAACACCAGAAATAAGAGGCCGAGGGAACCAGGTGGCCCAGGGGAGAGACGCTTGGGCAGGCTTTGGGCAACGAGGAGCCCTTTTCTCTGATTCCTTATTCAAATCCCTTCAAAGGGGGAATGACTGACCCGATGAGAGCAAACAGTGTCTAGGACTGATGAGTTTCATTTACACAGAAGAGAACAAAAAGTTACACCTGGGAGGCATTTATTTTCTGAGAAGCCATGGACAGCCAGTAGCTGTGGGCCCTTGGCCAGATACTTCAGGTAGAACCTGCCATTGCCTGAATTGCCCCCAGCAAATTCATTGATATGGTGATGACGATTGTTCTAAGTAGGATGAGGAGGACACACTGTCGTCTAGTGCCTGCTGACAGAATTGGGGGAGGGGTGGAGGTTGATTCTATTTCTAGCCCCCTCCCATTTTGTTTATTGTTTTTCTTCACTTAGGGAAATCATGAATATCGTGATGAGATGATTTATTATGACCAGAGCAACTTAAAAATGGAAGGCATAAGAGAAGGCTATTTTATCATTTTGGTAACCAAAAAATACAAAGTAAACTCAGTACGTTGTTAAGACACAAAGAGCTGCAAAGACTGTCAGGGCCACATGTGGCATTGCTAAGGGATTCTCCCATGGTTTAAAGGAAAGCTCATTTTTAGCTGACTTGTTACCCCTCCTCACCTCAGACTGAATGAAAAGCTTATCCCAAGGAAGGTAAGCTGTCCTAGCAAAGGAAATGCTTTTGCTCTAAACTATATAAACTGGGAGTTGGACATCTTCCTAATTCGTGCCTAGTGACCATGTGCCACCCCACCCCCACCCCCTCCACCCCATCACCGCTCTTAACCATGATTAACAGGTTTTGGCCCTTTTGACCTCTCCTCTGAGGTGTTCCAAATGCATCACATGCCCAGTGTGAGTGAAAAAGGACAAGTCAGAGTTCTGTGTCTGGCTCTGAGAGATAGGTCTCGTCACTTTGCAGTCACAGTGCATTGTTTCGGGGTTATCAACATCCAGGAAGGACACCCGGCAGGCGGGCGGGCGGGCAGGCGGGTGATCCAGGAGGAATGCTGGTTATGCGACAGGCAGTGCTCTGGGTCAACTCACAACAAGCCACGCTTCCACCCTGGGAAAGCCTGGGAGACCAGCAGAACCAGCAGTGGGACAGGGGGCTTTGCATCCTTCTTAGGAAGAGGTGGCTGATAGATTGCATGTGGGACATTTCCTCAGAGGCTTCCTGGGGAATTCCTGAGGTGAGTGGAGCAAGACCAGAACAGGAAAACCAAGCGTGGTGTGCTCTCTCCTCCTGGGTCCCAGACTAGGTGAGTTCAGAGGGCTCCTTAGAGCCACATTGGTGTAGGAGCGGAGCCCAGGAGCTGTTTTCCATCCTGGATTCACAGAGAAACAGCTAGATGATGCTGAAATCTGATTTCTACTCTAAACAGTCAGCAGAGGGTTCTAAATGATTCTGGGGTTTTCCCCTCCCTATTTATATTGTGTTTGGGCTGGAGTTGCTCTTTAATAGGCTGATCTGCTTTCTGTTCAATAATTAACCTTATGAATAAAAACCATTAGGAGCTGTGAGTTCTCATGGGGATTAGGGGGTTGGGGGATGGTACACCAGACTGATGATTTGAAAACAATGAGCCTTAGATGCTGATGACAAGAACCACAGGTCACCTTGTAAACCTGCTAACATCCACACATCTGGGAAGGGAGAAGTCATGAATGTTCTTTTCACGCTTCAATAGCAGACTGTTCACCCGCATACCCCGCCCGGGATTTCAGCCTCATCAGGGCCTTCTTCACCTTGAGGAAGCGCTGCTCTGACACACAGTTTTTTGCACAAAACATGCTCTGGCTGGTGGGATGGGCTGGTCATGAGTCCACTTTATGGTTTTTCCAGTATCAACCCCCTTCCTGTGCTCAGACCAGCAAGTCCTCCTGTGCTTTTTGAAAACGCTGCCATCTTGCATGGATGGAACTGGAGAGTGTTCTTACTGAAATAAGCCAGGCAGTGAAAGACAAATACCATAATGATCTCACCAAGTGTAGGAAACTAATGAACAAAACAAACAAGCAAGCAAAACAGAACCAGAGGCACCGAAACAAGGAACAGACTGAAATTGTCCAGAGGGAAGGAGAGAGGGGGAGAATTTAGTCAAGGAACTAGTATAAATGACCCATGGACATGAACAGGAGGGGATTGACAATGTGTAGAAGGGATGGGGTGAGTGGGGCAGAGGATAGCAATGGGGGAAAAAATGGGACAAATGTAATACAACAATAATAAATTAAGAAAAAGAAAGAAAACACACTGCCGTCTTACCTGGAGTTAACCCTACAATGCCACCAACAGCGCTGACTGGGGCATGCAGGCAGTGGAACTTACCTTGTACAGCTGGGGTCAAAGGCAGGATGATGACATTTATAAGGCTGGCATGTTGTCCGAGGAGAGTCACTATCATTTATCTGTCACCAAGGTGCTCACTGATACTTGGTTTTTCAGTGGACTTTCTCTCCCCTTCCCCCCCAAAAAGGCAGCAGCAACTCTCAGAAGATTTAAAAAATTTCAAGTTATCAGTTAAAAAATTGAACAGAATTTCAAGAAGGCAGAGCAATATGTCAATCCTTATAAAAGCTAGTTAATAGATACAGGAAGCATTTTTAAACTATTTTCTATAACTTATAAAATGATGAAAGCATTTCAATAGAAACTGTTTTTAAAAAGACCAAACACCCATTTGAAATGACACCAAGACATTTTCACATGTGCAAATTCTCACTGAACCACCATTAAGAACTATCAATAACTGAGCACTTAGCCTTGGATCTGAGGATCTGTGTGCAAGGCCATCACATGCATAGTTTCTAAGCCTCATGACCGTGATTATTAGCTCAAGCCACCTGTCAAGTAACGAAGGCAAGCATTGAACACAAGTCTGTCTTTCATTAAGAAACACAGCTTTTCACAACTCCACTCATTCTTCATTTCGGTGTGGGTACAGAGTGCATGATTCCCTAGACCAGAGGTTCCGTAGCTCAGCTGGGCACATGAGTGAGCTGGAACACAGACAGATCCCTACAGTGCCCATGTCAGGAGTGAGGCTGGGGAAGGCTGGGTTTTACCACCAGATTTTCATGGGGAGGAGGATTTAAGAAATTCCGTTCGCCTCGATTTGATGTCTCTTGGATTCTCTCCCCTCAAAAGAAATTTGTTCCTCCAAAGTACACCCCCTCTTTTGTTGTCTTTTAAAACATGTTGTTTCTGGGCCAACATAAAATGTCACAACATATTCCTAATTCTTTCCCTTTGGATCAATTTATTACATCGCTTTGTTTTTTCCCTGATGGGATAGGATGTCCTAAGAGGAGAGGAATCTGGGGCCAGAAAATCACGAAGAGGCCGTAAAATGTTGCAGAAAAGGAAGGTGGGGAAATCAATGTCCTTTCCTTCCCAGTTTCATCTAGCACCAGCCAACACCACACCCTGAAGGGTGTATTTGATTGTTACGCGTTGTAAAGTCTGAAAATATCTTTGGAAGAGAACGTCATGCCCTTAGTTTCTGCAGAGGACTTAAATCTAGTAATCAGTTCTGTTTCACAAAGGCCAACTCTGATATCTGGATTTTCTTTCTTGATGCCTCTTTCTTGCCACTGCAATAAGTATTTGCTGAATGGCTGCAAAGGCCAGTTTCAGACCAGAAAGAACAATGGATGTATTAGAATTACCAAGGGTTAGAAACTGAATTATTTCACATCATAGGTCTGCGTTGCAGGAAACGATGTATCTCCTGAGCTCGTGGGAGACACTGCCATTCAAAGAGGCACGGATGATTTCAGCTTCGTTTGAGGCCTTGGGAGACTGCATTGGGCTGTGGAAACCTGCAAGAACAAGCAAACACACATGCAACGCAAATGCACACACATCCTACCTACGAAAACTACAGTCTCAGTGATTCCTCTTTCCCAACAGCATATCCACTCCCACTGAGAAGGATACAGAAGGGCCTCTTAATATGCCCTGTGAAAGAAGAAAACACACACTAGATTCCCCCCAGCCCACCCCTGTTTGTTTGCTTGTCAAGGCTATGAAAACATTTGGGTCCATATCTTTTTTTCTCAACCAGCTGAACCAAGGGCAGGGGGAAAAACGAAGCAGGAGCTTTGGAAACCCCTGCATCTGACCTCAAATCAAAAGAAGAGTTCTTTGAATGTGTCAGTGTAATCTTTTTTTTAAAGAAAGATTTTTTTGGTACTTACTTTTATAGAGAGGGGAAGGAAGGGAGAATGAGAAGGAGAGAAAAACATCAATGCACAAAAGATGAATCAATAGGTTGCATCTCATTCACCCCCATCTGGGGACCTGGCCCTGCAACCCAGGCATGTGCCTGACTGGGAATCAAACCAGCGATCTTACAGTTTGCAGGTGGTTGCTCAGTTCACAGAGCCACACCAGCCAGGGTAGAATGTGTCTGTATAACCTTGAGACAGAGGATGAGGGTCTGTAGGCACCCCAAAGTAGGAGTGGATCTGTGTTCTTCCAGCCAGGGTGCCTGATGGGCCAGAGAAATGCAGCTGTAGGAATCAGACACACCATGAAGAAATCAGGATCTATCATTAGCAATCAATCTGAGGAGATACTGCATGGTCAACCACTGGCCCAGGCTTCCTCTCCTGGGCCCTGATGCGGAACACTGAAAGCATGCAATAGGGACATCGACCATTGTAAGGGACAACCTCCTCAGAACCATTTCTGAAGTTTATGATCTCAGAGGACGGCTTCCAAGAATGCCAGGCCTAGGAAGCACCCCAGAGCCACTTCATTGTGCCTGGTCATGGGATAAGCGAGATCTTGTAAGTGAACTTTCCAGCTACCTCTTTAAGCTCTAAGAAGCCTCTCAGTAAGCCACTTTTGAAGGAAGCGTTTCTAAAAGATGTTATCTTCCCACCTGTTGTATTAAGCAGGTGCTAACGAACAAACAGCCCCTTCTTAAGAACTTGACATCACCCTTATGCTTCAGTTTTCCCAGCTATGAAATGGGATAAATAGCCCAGACTTGATAGGATTGTCAGGATTTAAGGAGAGATGACATATAAAGCGCATAGCATGGTGCCTCTCGGTGTTAAATAAATAGCAGCAAGAACACAGTCTTGGCAATTCAGACCATCAAGTGTCTTTGCTAACAGCACAGTGACTGTCTCCAACAGCTCCTTGCCACACCCTATTCATTTTGTTGTTTATTATCTACTATGAGCTGGGGAACTAGAAAAATAAAACAGGTCCAGAATTTTTGTGCTGGCCAAAAGGTTCATTTGGGTTTTTTCCAGAAGATAGCTCTAGAAGTTGTCTTTAACTTCATTCAAAGCAATTTTGTTAGATTGTATTGTGACAGCTGTCATATTATCATGCATTAAAAAAAAAAAAACATCAAAATTGGTGAATTTTTGTGTAGCTATTTTAATAATGAAGATGGAAGAAAATGCATACATTTTCAGCATACTATGCTTTATTATTTCAAGAAAGGTAAAAATGCAACTAAAATGCAAAGAAAAAAGGGACTTACACAGTATATGGAGAAGGTGCTGTGACTAATCAAGCATGTCAAAAATGGTTCATGAAGTTTTGTCCTGGAGTTTTCTGGATGGATGATGCTCCATGGTGGGGAAGACTAGTTGAAGTTGATAGTGATCAAGTCAGGACATTAATTGAGATCAACATTATAACCATGCAGGAGATAGATGGCATACTCAAATTATCTCAATCAATAAAGTTATTGGTGAAAATGAAAAATGTGTCTTTTTTTTTATGGAAAAAACTAAACAGACTTTTTGACTCCCCCCCAATATATGTTTATATGCTGAATTAGAATCAATAAATCTTCAAGTGAGCATTTAAATGTAGAACTGTGTGAATGCTTTATCTGATCTGCAGAAACTTTCCCCACATAGAACTAGAGTCTGTGTTTTGAAGGGTTGAAAATATTATAAATCAGCCTTCCAGTGTATAGATGAGTGAGCTGTTACTGTATTTATTATTCCCTACATATACTAGGTCATATTTCTCTTTAATAAAGAAGTTTTAATCACACATCTGTAAGGTCTTGCTGGGAAGTTACTCTTTCCACCTACTGGGAGAGACATACTAGAGAGCACTGGAAGTGATGTATTGTGATCACTATAAACTAAAACCATGGCTCCTTGGGGTACCATCGAGATTTAGAAACATCAGATGCATGTCAACCCAGGAGAAATCTCTAGTCTTGGCTGTGCAAAGCAGCTCTCGCAGAGGAGTGTCTACCTCTGGCTCTGTAAGAAAGGTCATGGAAAACAATGATGTGTTTCTGAGTTGGAAGTTTGGCATTGTCAGTCCTCATCCTTAGGGTGTGTGTGTGATATGATGTAATTTTCTGTTATGAAAACAGACAGATACAAATGTGCCTTTGTAGTCAATTGTGGTTGACTTTACCATCCCAGCACAATTCATTCTTCCTTCAATAGCACTCCAGTTCAGGGATGGTCATGCAACTTAAGCCTGGCCAATCAGAGCACCCTATCGGAAAGGGATCACAGAGACTGGTTCAGAGACTGGTTCAGAGATAAATGTTCTAGCTCATGGAAGTTCCACTGGGATTTTTGTTGGCATTAACAGGAAAAAAGCAGTCTCTTTCTTTTAAACCGGAGATGTTAGCCTGGAGCTACTGGTAAACCACCTGGTTACCATAAGAGGAAAGCTGATCTGAGAATGAGACAGAACCCTGGGGACATCATGGAAGCACCATAGCAAGCCTTTTCAGTTATATGTACTAGTAGATGCATTTTTCCTTTATTTAATGTTTTTCTTGAGAAAAATTGGGTTGGATTTTGGTTACTTGCCACTGTCTAATTTCTGACGATACACAGTTCTGGTTCTGTGTGACCTCATGGTGACCAGCCTCTAAGATGGCCCCTGATGAACTTTGCCTCCTGGTATTAACATCCTGAAATAGAGCCTCCTTCTATACTGAATCAGAGCTGGTCTGTGTGACTGTAGAATGCAGGAGATAAAACAGGGTGTGTGACTTCAAAGTCCAGGTCAAGAAATGCACTGCGGCTTCTTCCTCAGCCCCTTGACTGGCTCACTCTGGGAGGAGCTGGCCACAGTGTTGTGAGAATACGCAGGGAGCCCATGTGAAGAAGTCCACGTAGAGAGCAGGAAGGCCTTCTACTAAGAGCCAGCACCAGTTAGCTGGGCGTGTGAGTGAGCCACCCTGAAAGGGGATTCTCCAGCCCCAGGCAAGCTTTCAGATGATGCAGCCCAGATGGCATCTTGACTGCAGCCTCCTGGGAGATCCCAAGCTAGAACCTCCCTACCAATTCGACTCCAAATTTCTGACCTATGTGGGAAACTGTGAGAGGTAATAAGTAACTATAGTTGTGTCAGGCCATTCAGTTTTAGAGTAGTTAGTTCCACAGCATTAGAAACTGACAGGCATCTTCTTCTACTTCTTGTCATGTGTACATCCTGGGCTCTGGTCCCTCAAAGTCTCACTCAGTTTCTGAGAGTTCCCAGAGGAGAAGTGATGGTCAAAGTGGCACCGTTCCCACCATGCACTGGCACTTTCCCTGAGTACCACTGTCACCTTTGCTAGGCACCATCATCTCTTCCCTGGGGGGTCAGTACCCTTGCTAAGTGACTGGGCTGTCCCTGGGCCTGAGGATTTCTTTATAGCCACCCCTATGTTCCCCAAGTAGAAGTCAGGCTTTGTGGACTGTTGTGAGCTCAGGGTTCACCGTGTCCCCTCCAGTGATGGGGCTGCTTCTTGTCTCTCTCTGTGAAGTCACTTTAATCTTTGACTTGCTCGTGAACTTTGGAATGTGTAATTTTGTGCACACCATATGATGGCCCACAAGTCCAGTTTGACCATTTTTCTCTTCTGTCATTGGAACGAATAGTTTTTCTCTGAAACAAGCAGCCTAATAGATATTTTTTTCCAAAAATGGAAATGTTATATATCTTTACTATTAAGTACAGTAGCCACTAACCATGTGTGAGTACAGAGTACTTGACATGTTGACTAATGTGATGTAAGAATTGAATTTTTAAAAATATTTTATTGATTTATTTTTACAGAGAAAGAAAGGGAAGGAAGAGAAGTAGAGAAACATCAATGTGTGGTTGCCTCTCATATGCCCCTAACTGGGGACCTGGCCCACAACCCAGGCACGTGCCCTGACTGGGAAATGAACCTGCTACCCTTTGGTTTGCAGGCCAGTGCTCAAGCCACTGAGCCACACCAGCCAGGCCAGAATTGAATTTTTAATTATACTTAAATAGTCACATATAACAATGGCTTTGGTATTGGACAGCATAGCTTTAGGTGCAATGGCTGCCAAGCAAAAAAACCAAAAACCAAACAAACAAAAAAAAACAACTTTTAATCTTGAGCACAGAGTTCGCGCACTAAGATAAATGTGACTTTAGAGCTATGCTTTAACTCTTATCCAATAGTAATGGAAGTGGCTTTCAGGGTTTAGTCTTAGTACCTCCTCCCACCTTCCCCTCAGGACTCAGACTGGAGCCCAGGTGATTAATCCCACCTTCCTCCAGACACCTCCACACACAACTGAAGCCCAGCGATGGGTGCGGCCCTCATTCAGCTGGATACCCGGCTGCAATCCAGTCGGCATCTTGGGTTGGGAGGGGGTCTAGAGGCATGTGAGTCCAAGATTCCTCCTCACTGCTATGTTTACATAACTGTATACTGAATAGCCTTAGCTCAGTGGGGGTATTACCATAGGGTGGTTTTCATTTTTCCAATCGCTACCTTCAAATTTGATTTGCTCCTAGGCAAACAAAACAAACCAATAAACACCAAAAAGCTTTTCCTGTAAGCACATCTTGGGCAGATTTCATTACTCTCTTGTCACCGCCAGGCCAATTAAAAACCTCATTCTCGTATCTAATTCAGAATTCATGCCAGCATCCTTCTCTCACAGGCTCTTGGGGTGGGAAGGGGAGGGAAGCAGGGCCCACAGGGTCCCCCGATGTGGAAGATCTTGCTCCACAAGGCTTCTTCTGCCACCCTCAGCTCTGCCCTGGTGGCTTACCATACAGCCCCTTACTGCTGAGCTCCTGCGATGGTGGGCAGCCCTCTGGGCTGGGCCTTGGTGACACAGCTAAAGACCCGCTATTTCTCGGGTATGGACTCCCACCAGCATCTCCTGCTCAGGTAGGCAAAGGGGTAGACCTGAAAGTCCGCAGCCTAAGCAGATGTCCACCTGGGGAGTGAAGCTACCCTCCCTTCTGGGAACCCCTCCCGCATGCCTTTAGCCTCAGGGCAGCGGGGGACAGGGAGGGATTCCCTTGCCCAAGGCTGTTGACCTAGAAGACTTCTAAAGGCCAGTTCTAGAATAACAGGAAAAATTGCAATCCACCCTCCCTGTTCCTGTTTTGCTGGCTGAGGTTGCCCTGAGCAGGAAGTGTGGATCCCCTTGGATGTGGGTGAGCTTCTTGGTGGCCTTGGGTGAGCTGCTGGCAGAAGGGCTGAGACAGAAGCTGGCCTTGCGAGGTCATGCCTGACACTCAGAAGCTGGACAGACACCCCAGCCCCGGCAGTAGCTCCCTGGCTTTTCAGGTCATGCCAACCGAGTCTGGTGTCCTCACAGTGGGGAGGGGCTGCCCACCTCTCGCAAGGCCTGGCAGGAGGGCTCCAGTGTGGATCGTGAAGCTCTTTGCTCGTCTCAGTTGACTCACAGGTAGGGGAGGGTCCAGCCTCAGCGATGGAGTCCTTTGGGATCAAAATGCCACTTCTTGGGCACAAGGTGCCCAGGGCCTTTAGCAGTTGAATCTCCCTGGTGAAGCAGACATTGAAGGGCAGGTCTGGGGGATTGGGTGCAGATCAGAGGCTGGAGCTAGTCAGTTCACCGTGTTTGTGGGGGGTGCACGATTCTCCAGTATCACACTCAGTCTCCTGGCAATCCACACACATTACCAAGCTGAACACGAAGCTGTGGCCATTCTTAGACCTGCACACGGACACCTGTGGATGGAGCCGGGGCTGAGACGGGTGGTGCAGGGCTGTGCCAGCACAGATTTGCCTTCCCTCAGGGCAAACCCCCATTCTGTCCTAGATAGTGAACCCTGCCCCCACCCTATTCGGGAGGAAATGGCTCCTCTGCCTTTCTTTCCATTTCCTTCTCTCCTTTCTTTTTTAAACATAGGGTAGTAGGGATTCCACACGATACCATTCTCAGGGAGGCTGGCCGCATTGATTCCAAGACGGTTTTCTGACCTAACCTATATTTTGAAGTATCCGGCAATTCTCTCACTAAAGAACATAAAAGAAAAAAATATATAAATTAAACCCCCAGGACATGGCTCTGACAGAGAACCTGCTCCTCGTGTACACTTGAGTAAGATAAGAGAAATGAAAAAGCTCCACTGCTCTTAAAGCATTACGTTCAAGCCAGCTTTTGGCAGTATTCTTGCAGCCTGAATATGTCCCTGTTCTCAATGCCATCTGTTCTCACACACCTGCGACCTTTAAATGGGCCAAGTGTTCCTGTGACAGCTAATAGAAGCAATTTCTGTATGCAACATACCCAAAAAGGGTATGAAACCACACGTGGTTTCTTTAAACTCACTGGATTCTGGAACTTATTTATAACGGATAGGGAAGACGTCCCAAGTGAATTCTTAGTAAAAGATAGAAAACGTGATTGCTTTGTCTCTTTATTAAAAAAGAGGATCTAGAGATGAACGCTTGGTCAGCCATTTTTTTCTCTCCCTCACCTGAATTGTGCTTAAGCTAAGTTAGGGAAAACTATCCTTTTTCTGAAAAAAATATTCTACTGTTTCACGAAGATGAGAAGGTTTCCCATGCTGTACTCAAGGTTACCTATTAATTAGAATGATGGTGATGACAATTTAGATTGTTCATATTCCCACCACAGAACCGTGAGACAGTACTGTCCCACTTTATTTACAGGAACACTGAGGCTTGGAATGGTAGGGACATTCCTCCAAGTTGACATAATGATTTTATCATCATGTTGTCCCAAGTATTTAAACAGTTATACCACTGCTGACTTTCTGACTGGCTTGTTCCCTTCAGTTCTTGATGCCAACTCCTTGACTAACATGATCATTTTATTTCAGTTTCCCTTGTGCTAAGAAGTACATTAACTACCAGTGGCTTGATTTTTAAAAACCAGTGGCTGAAGGAAGTAAAATGTGGCCAGCATTTTGTCTCAATTGTTAAAATATTGTTTCAACATTTATCTTACTGGCATATCTAATATTTCTGTTTTAAATGAGAGACCTTACTAGCTTCCTGGAGTAAATATACAGAGGGAATAATCGTTTTTATTTGCTCATCACACAGAACTCCTTTCTTAATGCTTACCTTTTTAGGAGTTGGTTTTCTTTTATGTTCTATTTTCATGTATATTGTTGATACTGCTTCTGTGTGTTCTTGAATTCTTTTCTATTTTATTGTCTTTGTTTCTCCTAAACCCACCCAGATTTTCCCTTTTTCTACAGATGCAACTGGCCCACACAGTCTCTCTTTCTCGGTTTCTTATCTTATCATATATATATATATATATATATATATATGATCTTATCATATATATATATATATGATCTTATCATATATATATATGATATATATATATACTTTTCATGATATACATATATATGTGTGTATATGTATATATGTGTATATATATATATATATATATATATATATATATATATATATACTTTTAATTTCGTTTTCTTCCATTTGTAGTGTGTACTCCATAATGGGATCAGGGGATTAAGGAAATCGTTTTTGTTTTTGGTCACAGCAACACCAACAACACTACACCTCCAGAGAGTAAATGTGTGTGCTCCAAATTCTCAGACATTCTGCCTGCAGTGCAGGTGGGAGCTTGTCATCCTTGGTCACAGGAATAGGAAGCTAAGTGGGTCCCCGGTGCCTGTGTGTGGGACAGCTCCAAGCAGGCCTGCTAGGCCATCTGCTCCTCGGAAACTGGCAGGAATCTCTTCTTCCAGAAGCCTCTTCGGGCTTCTCCTTGATGACTTCCTGTCCTTTGACTGAACCTAGGAGGGCTTGCCAGCACCTGACTTCCATGAGCCTGCGTTTTCCTCTTCTAACTTAGGGAGATAGTTTTAAAATCATCAAATTGCGAACTCTTTTAGGCTGCGGAAGATCCAGACTACAGCCTGGAGAGATAGGGAGTGTCCTGAAGCCATGTGGACCACCTGGAAGGCACAGAGGCTTTGGCAAGTTGTGTGCAAGCTAGCGGGGTGGGGGTGGGGGGTGGGGCAAGACTTGACATTTGGAGAAAGAGAGAGGAAATAACAACAACAAATGTTTTCAAGAAGTAGAACCCATGAAGTCCAGTTTTCCCAAAAGGTTCTCTCAACATAGGTTAGACACTGCTGTCTTCAAATGACCAATAGAAGGAGATGCTGGAAAGAGGGCCTTGCCAAAAAATAGGTATTTCTGAGGTTTATGAACCTCTGAAAATGCAGCCCTCTACCAACTCTCAGTTTCCAGGTGAAGCCCAGGATGGGACTATATCTATGACGATTTAATCATAGTAGTTTAGTCACAGATATTGGAACATACATTTCATCAACTTATTGGTCCATTTCTCCTTCTAGAACAAAGCAGAAATAATGTACCAGAACTGTGCTGGGGCAGGAGGGTTGGAGGGGATGGGGAAGCACCTAACTGGATGTAACAGTTGTGGGTGCTAAAATAATCATTTTCCTCCCCACTTCTCAGTTCTCCTGGGTGAGGTAAATAATTAAATGAATAAAGACAGATTAACAGGAGAAGATGTCCGAAGTTTATTATGTGAATGCACATTTGGGAGCCAAAATGCACTGCACAGTCGGGGCTTACGTGCCATCATAGATAAAGGAGGAAAGCTGACAAGAGGTCTGGGGTTCTGAAGGGGAAATAGGCAATTTACGGGTCGTCAAGACAGAGCCGGACAGGTAGTCATTTCTACCAGGGACACTGGGGAACCTGGCTCACAAGCCCCTGCTTGGGTCCTTTCTATTTAATGCCAAGGTAAATACACTAAGATTCCCTGCCTGGAGCAGGCCTTACCCTCTTAAACTCAGAGGCAGGAGAGAGGGAAGGTTAAAGGAACTCTCTGAGGCTTTTGTTCCTTAACAACCAACTTAAAATCAATATCCCAAAAGGCATGCTTTTCACAGCAAAAGGGCAGTGGAGATGGGGAAGTGCAAAGAGTGTCACTTGGATACTGTTTGTTTGCAAACTCCAGAGCATACAGAGATGGGGCGTGTCGCACAGATAAGAATAGCTTGATCTAGGACTGAGCAATTATTGCCCAAGTATGTTTATGGCCGCTGCTTCCTCCTTCCCTCCAAGGCTTTGGGCTGGTCCTCGTGCCTGGGGGTGAGGTGGGTTTTCTGGGAAGATGTACTGAAGGCCCAGAGCCAAGGAGGTCATTCCAACTCCTGTGTTGCCCGCACAGACGTGAGGGTAGGAATGGGTGATGCAGTTGCTTTTGGCTTTTAAGGGGGAAAAAAGTGCTGGGAGGCCCTGAAGGAGAGAATATTTTAGGTCAAATATGAGGAAAAACTTGCTGAAACTCAGAGCCATTTTCCTAAAGGCCTGGGGGCTCCCTTCCCCGCCCTATGGTGCTCCCGGCGGTGCATGCAGCAAGGCAGAAACTACCATTCTACAGAACAATTCGGGCCAGTCTTTTGCGTTGTCTTTCTTGCGTCTGCGCTTTCAAAAAATTTGTTGAGTGACTATAGCAGGTCAGCAGCATGACTGGCCTTTTTCCCAGTTTGAGTCAGTCCCACACACCACTGCTAATAAGGAACAGGATCCTTTTTTAACCCTTCAGATGGTGCCGAAGCAAATTCCTGTGTACTCATGAGTCAAGGGACAGTATCTCTGGCGTGGAGGTGTCTGGCAGGCTAGAATTTCTGGATGGCTTTTCCCACTGGAGGGATTCAGCAAAACCCTTGTCAGTCTTCCCTCCCCAGCAGAAGAAAGGAAAATCCTAGCCCTTAGAACATTAGTTCTGGCTCAGGGACATGGGTTTTCTTTCCTGGAAACGGACTGGCTCAGTGAGATGCCCCCAGAGTTGTGCTTTGTGTTGCCAAGATGCCCGCCTCTGGCAGGCTGTGGGAGAAAGAGGCTGCTTGAGTGGGGATCCTGTTGCCCCGCAGAATGACACAAAACCTTCATTATTTAGTAGTTATTCAGCATCAGAGAAATTTTATCCCAAGAAAAAGGCTGAGAAAACTTTACTAACAGGAGCATTTTAAGAATTATAAACAGAAATTAGATCATGTTAAATAGTGCACTTCTAGGTCCCGTACAAATTAAATTGCCTAACAAGCTGAATAGAGAAACAAAGAAGTTAGTTGTTGAGTATGTCGGTAACTGGCAGCACATGGACTGGGTGAGCCAATTTCCTCTGCCCTCCGGCCCAAGGCCTCGCAAGCACCTTAGCACCTGGACACTCCTAAGACTCTTCTGTTCACAGCGCCATGCATTGGCAGCCACCAAGGCAATGGTGATGCTGACCCAAATGCAAGGACCAGACCCTGATACAGAACTTAGTCTCTTCCAGGCCTTTGCAATAACCGTCTGGATTCATAACTTCTCTTAAGAGGTTTCATTACCAAATGATCAGTTACTATAACAGTTCTTCAAGTGTGGCCTGTGGGCCATTAGGGAGCCTATGAGGTCAAACTAGTTTCATGATAATATTAAGATGCCATTAACCTCTTTCACTGTATTGATATTTACACTAATGATGCAAAAGCAACGGTTGAGGAAAACTTCTGATGCCTTAGCACAGATCAAGGCAGTGCTACCTTCTCTGTACTAGAAGTCATTGCATTCTTTTAAAAGAGTTTCTTTCTTCCTTCCTTTCTTTTCTTTCTTTCTTTCTTTCTTTCTTTCTTTCTTTCTTTCTTTCTTTCTTTCTTTCTTTCATACAGACGGGGAAGGGATGGAGAAAGAAAGGGAGGGAAATAGCAATGTGCAAGAGATACATCAATTGGTTGCCTCTCACACATTCCCAACTGGGAACCTGGCCCACAGCCCAGGCATGTACCCTGACTGGGAATTGAACTGGCGATCTTTTAGTTTGCAAGCTGGCACTCAATCCACTGAGCCACATCAGTCATTGCATTCTTCACACACTCACAAGAGGAAAAAAAAAAAAAAACCAAACAAACCAAAAACCTCACCATCCTTATTCAAGAAAGTCCTTGATGAAGCCATTACAATTATTCATTTTTATTAAATCTCAAACTTTAAGTTCACGTCCTTTTTATATTCTATGTGATGAAAAGGGAAATATGCATCAAGAATGTCTGCTGTATGAAGTACCATGTTTGTCTCCAAGGAAAAATGCCTGTGCCTTTGTGTGAGTCACAAGCTAAACTAATTGCTTTTATCATGAAACACTGCTTGTACTTAAAAGAATGGATGAGAGACAAATTACAGTTATTTCAACTTGGGTATTTGATAGACATTCACTCAAAACTAAACAAGCATGACTGTCACTTCAAAGAAAATAACTGATGGTATTTGTTGCCAATGGTAAAAATTGAGCATTTAAGCAAAAATTAGAACTTTGGAAAACTTGTATCAGCTACCATAAAATTCACAGCTTATCAATATATAAAAGACTTAACTGATGACATCAATGGTGATATTTATAAATGTAGTTTTTGATTCTAATATAGTGTGTAAACATTGGGAAGATCTGCATAACTCCGTAAATCAACATTTTCCAAAAAGACCAATGTTGGATCTTGCAAAATTGTGCATAGGTAAATGATTATTTCAAAGTACAAGATAGACCAAAGTATTTTAATGGACGAGAGATGAAAAATTCATTCATTTGATCTCAGGTTCCACATTGTAACTAACCTTTAAGAAACTACCACTTGTGCATTTTGGGTATAGTATGAAATCATATACACAATTATCTGAAAAGGCTTGTAAAACACTCCCCTCTTTTCTAGTGACATATCTGTGTGAAGTCAGATTTTCTTTGTATACTTCAATTAAAACAATACATCACGGCAGATTGAATGCAGAAGCACATAGAATGCAGCTGTCTTCTATTAAGCCAGATGTTAAAAAGATTTTCAAAAATGTAAAAAAAAAGTCACTCTTCTCACTATTTTGTTTTGCTCTGGAAAATATAGTTATTGCTCATGAAAATGTATTACTTTCATTAGCATTGCATGGTTTAACCAATGTTATTTTTAAATGTGTGAAATAAACATCTTAAATTTCTTAGTTTGAATTTTAATGTATCAAATATCAATAGATAAAACCTAAATAATAAAAACCCTTTTCCTCTTTTTTAAAATGCAAAATGCATTTCCTTTTTTAAAATTTTTAATTGTTTTTCCGTTACAGTTTACATTCAATATTACAATTAAAAGCCCTTTCCAATCCTCAATAAGTTTTAAGGATGTATGTAGAAAAAGTCCTGAGTCCTAAAAGCTGAGAACTATTAATCTGCTAAAATCTCATGTAATAAAGCTATCCAGGACAACAGGTGGGATTGACTTTGGGGGGAATGGGTGGATGGGGAGGGGGACAGAGGGGAGCAAAAAGGGGATGGATGGAATACAACAACAATAAAAAAATAATAATAATAATAATTTACTTTAAAAAATAAATAAAATAAAATGAAATCAGGGACAAAAATAAAATAAAATAAAATAAAATAAAGCTATCCAAACTAGGAAGTATAGTAAAGTGGGAAAAACATGTGCTTTGGAATCAGACAAATTCTGATTTTACCATTTACTATTTTACTTAATAATTCACTTAATTGCTCGAAGTTTCAGTTTCCTCATCTATAAATGAAAATAATCATACTTCACTTTCAGATTGCTTGAGGGCTAGGGCTAATACTTATAACAAACTTAGTGTAGTGCCTCATAACAGGTACTCAAATATTTATGGATTGAACAAATGTAGTAAGAGGTTCAATATATTAGTGAATGTTTTGGGTTGAAAGGATCAGAAATGGCTTAAATGGCTAAAAACAAACTAACTTATCTTTCATAACAAGAATTTCAGAGGCAAAGGAACCCAGCAATGTTTTATGACCCAAGTCCTTACCATCTTTCTGTTCTGATACTTTAGTGTGGCTTTCCCCTGTAGGCAGGTAGGAAGGGGGACTGCAGGTTAAAGGCATCACCTCTAAGCAATACAATGTCCTGAAGAAGAGAGTTTTGTTTTGTTTTGTTTTCCCCTCCACTTGTGGCTTTGTCTTAGGAAAGAGGAAATCTTTTCTAGATAGTCTCCAGTATACTTACCCTCATATTTCATTGGTCTCAATTTGGTCAGATGTCCATTCCTGATCCAATCCCTGGACAGGGGCAGGAGATGTCCTTTTGATTAATCAGGCCCACTTCTGGGGCTAGAGTGGAATCAAGCTTCCCTGAGGGACAAGCTTAGGGGATGAAGGCCTGATACCTGAAAGAAATTAGAGCTTTGTTAGAAATGGAAAAGGGAGAATAGAAGGAACGAGCAATCACAAAGAGTCCACTACATTTAGTAAATGGAAGTCTTAACAGTGGGTCACAAGTGCTGCTTGGCAGACTAGCTCCATAGGAATCACCTGGGAGCTTGATGCTCCAACTGCATAGGGGGAACCCCAGGATCTTGTTGAACTGCAAATTCTACATTTGTAACTTACTTTCAGATAATGTAACCACGGCTGGTTTATGATCCCACTTACAGTAGCAAAGATATCGATCTCCCACCCTCAAATTACTGTTTCAGAGTTTGTAAACCAGACTCTGGTTTGAAAACTGGGTTCAAAGTGGTGGAACATTAACAATGTACAAGATTTTGTGTTCATTCATTCATTCGTTCATTCAATACGCATTCATAGAAAGCTAGACTCCGCTTATCGCTGAAACTACAGTACGTGTTCTGCTGGGGCTGGGGGGTAGGTATACCTATAGGCAGATGTCTTTCTTGGTTTTGTTTTATGTTTTTAATATTTTATTTATTATCTTTAGAGAGAGAGGAAGGGAGAGAGGCAGAGAGGGAGAGAAATATCAATGTATGGTTGCCTTTCACCTGCCTCCAGCTGTGGACCAGGCTGGAGACCTGGCTTGCAACCTGGTTATGTGCCCTGGCTGGGAATCGAAGCAGAGACCTTTGGGTTCGCAAGCTGGTGCCTTATCCTCTGTGCCACCAGCCAGGGCCAGATGTCTTCCATGTAATGTGAGAAATACTCTAATAAAGCTATGCACAGTGTTCGGTGATCAAAGGACAAGGTGAAGATGGGGTGACAGCCAGAAAAGGTTGCACAGAGGACATTTGAGCCCAGCTTTCTATGGTGTCCAGAGCAAGACAATGTGTGTGCATGAAAGCACGGAAATGCAAATGAGCACATACATTTAGGGCACGGCATGTGACTTATGTACATGCTGACATGGAGGTGGAAAAAGAAAAAGTCAAAAAGATGGCTGGGGCTGGATTATGCGGGGACTTGGATGCTTTATGAAGTTGTTCTCAAGTTTGCACATTAGAATCACTCGGAGAGCATTTTAAAACCCTGAAGGCCAGGCCACTGGCCTTCCCTGAAGGGAACCAAAGTCTTGTCATCCTAAAATGTGCCTTTTGGGATATTGATCTTCAGCTGGTTGTTAAGAAACAAGACTCAGAAAGAACCTTTGACCCACCCCTCCCCACTTTCCTGCCTAAAGGAATCCAGATTAAAGAACCTGCTTCAGGAAGGGAATCTTAACATATTCACTTCACCATGTTGGTCTTACTCTATTCATACTGTAGTCACCCTAGCCTCTGTGAATTATGGCAGACTGGGAGGATTCAAGCAAAAATCTGTCTGCTAGTTTTCCCTCTGTGTTCCATTGCTTCTGGGTTTTCCTCCTATGAATTGCCTGTTTTCCCTTTGTAATCCTGGATCCCTGCCCCTTCTCCTTTGACCAAAATGGTAGATATACCTCAATGGCCCAATGTAGATCTTGGGGTCTTATACTTTATGGCACCCCAGAAGGTACATCTGTAATCAGTTTTGGACATGATAAAAAACAAAATTCAACCAACTACATCTGAAGATTTAATTGGCTTTATTAACTATTCATGAATTGCACAGCAGCCACCTAGCAATTAGTAAGGGGACCCAAGGGAAGGTACAAAATGGAAGATTTTTATAGAAAGGAGGGTGGGGCAAGTGAGCTATTAGTGAAAGAAAAATAAAGATTATTTTGGGGACTCAGTTAAAGTTTTGTGGATGGGGAGAGAAGAGAAAGGATTTTTATCATGTAGATTTGCCTTCTCTTTCTATGGGAAGCGTGTATGAGACGGATGACCTTATAGGTGCTTGACCAGAAAATTCCAGACTGGTTAATTAAGATTGTGTTTCTGAGAGAGATTGAAGTTTCAATTAGATCAGGTATTAAATCTGGGTTTGGGATTGTGCACCCAGAGAAGAAAGATTCATTTGATGTGTACACTGAGAAGTAATTTATCTGCTGGGGTGGACTCGCCAAGGTCAACCAAGGGTCCAAATTTTATGAATAAGAGTCTAGCAGTGATTTGCTGATAAGGGTTCCTCACATACTCTGTGTACTGGGAAGAACCTCGGCCTAAACTCTTGGCTTCCTGCACTGTGTCCTGCTTGTTTAAGTCAGCCATCTGTGTTACCTACTGCAGGGAAGCCCTGGTTTTGTCTTTGTCTTTCTACCAGTGGAATGGGACTTGCCCTGTCCAATCAGAACTGCGTAATTTGGATACCTTATTTACACAAATGGATCTAATTGAGAACCTGGGCAGGAACTTTCACTATAAAAGGTGACCTCCCCTTTCCCTTTGTGAAGCATAATTTAGGTTGCTACCTGAAATTTTGGGCTGCAGCTACTTTTGCCCAAATAAATGCTTATTATTTTTTTTAATACAGTCTAAAAATAATTTGGGTTACAAAATCATGGACTTTTACAAAATCATGGCACCATTTTGTGGTTATAACTTTTTTCTTGAACAATTCCTCCCTTTTGGTCATACTCTTGGTTTAGTTGAGAGAGGTGATGAAAATTAAGGCTACCATTTTGTTGCTCCGTTGACCTTTGGTGTGGCATGAAGTTTCTGCTTAATGTCTGTGGCAGTCACAGATCACACAGTCCCAGGTTCCAGGTTTAAAATTTGTAAATTGTTCAACTCTCTTTGTTCCCTCATTGACATTCCAGTTTTAGGGAGATCACTTTCTTAGCAGTTAGCAGCTGTGATCATGTATGTAAAGCCTTTGAGAGAATACAACACCAGGGAGATTATTATCAGAACTATAAGTCGGATAATTCCCAATGTTTAGAGCACCCTTGCAGTTGCCAGATGGGATGCTGTCCAATTCATGGATGGCTTAATCAAGGCACTTAAATCTTCATATTTACTCAGTTGAATTTTGCTTTTTAACAGACATTTTGTCCTGGTAATTTGTCTCACGTTAATTTGATTATTAGCCCAGCTAGTAGTACTCAGACGGTGGGAGTGTTACAGGAGAATGAGAAGCAGAGGGAGACATGCCTCACCCACTAACCCAGCAGTCCTGGGCCTGGTCTGACAATATTGCCAGGTGTTTCAATATCACAAGAAACACTATGTTAGCACGGGAAGAGGAAAGTCCTTGGAATTCTCTGGGTCCCTTCCTCTATCTAGGAAGGAAAGCCTTTGAAGCTATTTACATCCCAAGGCTCGAAAAGGGCCCATAGGGTCAAAAGGAAGAAGCCCATTAACACCTTTGGGTATCCATCCCACAGTCCTGGAAAGCTGGCACCACCTTTACCTGCCAATCAATATGTAACTTCTCCTTTCCCCCTGAACACCCCTCCTCCAGCCCGCTAACTATATATCCTCAGAACAAAGGACTTGGGCTGGCCACCGGGCCTCTGGCTGCCACCCTGGCCTTTGGCAGCTCTTGCTTTTGCTCTCCCACTCACTTTGCTTGCATGCCAATAGATTTGCTGATCTGTAATTCTTTACATGCATCAGCAAGAAGAACCAGGGTTTCTCAGATAACAGGAGGAAAGTTATTTTCTATACCCCACCGCCCCCTACACCCTAGATCAATTACATCATATTCTTTTGGGAGGGGGCAGGGGACTGGGGACAGACATCAGTACATTTTAAAGCAGGTGATGTGTTGTGCTGACGAGTTGACAACCACAGGTCTGCAAGAGACAGGTCCTGCGCAGCCTGTTTGCATAGAACATGCTCTTCAACGTCGATAGAGCCCCACCTTCTGAAATGCGCTTTTCATTTCAATTTGATATTCAAAAATCAGAATTATTAAAAGGCTTTTTATGCCACAGAGACCATGTGATGGGCATTGGAATGGAGTTCGCCCAGCACAGGGGCCCGCAGGGTGCGGGTGATAAAGCCTGCCTTTTGTTCTCCTGCCTGCATCTGTGAAAACCGATCCCTGCGAAGCTGAGCCGGGCAGAGGGCACCCCTTCCTCTCACTAGCCCCAGACCGTGGGGATCTTTCACTAGATAAGTCTGCAGCGTGTTTGCTGGAAGAGAACACATCCTCCCCTACCCGCTTCTACTAACTGAATACCTTTTCGGGAATTTGGGCCTATTTTTACTCGATAAGATGAAAAGATGAACTCCCCACATTGTGAAAGCTGACAGAAGAATGTTTTTGTAGGCGGTTCACAATATGCATTTGAAATGCCTGCTCTTGGTTTTGATCTCTCTACCCAGCTGCTAAGATGTTGTAGTTAATAAAAGTTGTCTCTTCTCATTTATCACCATTAAAGTGCCTGAAATAATCTTTCAAGTGTCCAAATATGGCTATGAAACTTTCGTAGTGGTTGTCCCCCTCAAGTTGCAGAAGCTGTGGAGTGTTTTGAATTACAAAAATATTTTGAAATATTCCATGTATAAAACGTAAACACAACTAAAATACAGCGCTCCAAACTTGTTGATTATTTGGCTCAATCCCCGTTTTTCAGTCAATACATTATTCAGCCCTCTTCAGTAGGATGGAACAAGCTCTTCCCGCAGGAAACAATGGAGATAAAAATGCAAATGCCACAGCCCAGCAGGACCCTGGGAAGGGACACACCTGGCTTTGGACTGACTACAGTTGGCTTTACCGACTATTTGTACATTTTCCACAATTCCCTGTTTGACCGTTCCCCACCCAACACACAGAGGTGAAGTGCTGCTTTATTTTCAGAATTAAACTGTCTTCCCAGAAGCCTTCAGAAGTCCCCTCTGCTTTTCCTCTGAGAGGTCCTGGATGAGAAAGGCAGGCTGTCAATCCTCCACAGCGATTTCCACGTCTTTGCTGCATACTTCTCAGATAATTCACCCAGCCTCTTCCCTCCTCCATAGCGCAGGCCTTTCCCACAGCCAAAGAATGGGAAATCACCTTGAAAAGAAAAATAAAACAAATATTTATCTGGAGCTCTGGCTCCAAGAACTGGATTCAATGGAAATTACAGGCTTTCTTGCTGGCTGTGCAGATGTGACTGAATATCCATGCCTTAGCTAATGCGGAAAGGGAACTGGCCTCCATGTGCACAGACCTGCCAGTGTGTGGGTGGCCTGGGGCACAGCCCGCCCCTCCTGGGTAGGCCTCAGCTGGGTTTGGGTCACCGAGCTGGAGGCCTGACTGGTGCCTGACCACATACAGGGAGAATATATAATTAGTAAACAAAACCCCAACAGCCCCTCCTCCGGCCCTGCATTCCCACAGCCTCAGTTGTGCAGTGGCCTCCCCATTCCTGTGGCTGTGACCACTCCGCCCGAATGCCTGGCTGTCCCAAGGCCCCACTTGGATACAAACAAGCTGGCCTTTGATGGCAAGAGAGGAGCAGAGTCTTAATCTTGGTTCAGTGTTACATTATCCCCCTCTTTGTGGATCAGCAATTGCTTTAAAAATACCAGGAACTGTTATTTTACCGTACAGAGTTGTTGTGTGCCATGATTAATTTAGCGCAGGCTCTTAGAAAACAGTAAATGCTGAGTGGCCTTATTAGTCCCCATTTTAAAAAGCACTTAACATCTCCAGGCAGCAGCTCTGATGAGAAGTGCTGCTTATTCTGACCTTCGTGCACAATCCTTCTGAACTGATTCTTGCAGGGCGTTTTAGTGATGAAATGTACTGGTTCCAAATGAATCAAAGAAAAATGGAACAGGGATGCAAATTGTATCTTTAAAAAAATCAATTTCAGTTCCCAATGAAGTAAAAAGAAGAAATCATTTCATGCTCACTAGAAAGGAAACACATATCCTCTACTTTGGAGAGGACAAAGGTTGGGGTTTAAAGTTTAATTAGAAAACATCTGCCTAAAGGGAATATCACAATTGAAGCTTGCTCGCAGCCTGGGACTTCTGATTCCAGCGATTCTAATCTTTTCTCTTCCATTCCCCTTTCCTTATGCATTCTCTCTCTCTCTCTCTCTCTCTCTCTCTCTCTCTCTCTCTCTCTCTCTCTCAGCTCAGGTGAAGGGTAGCCTTTTACAAGACCCATTAGTACATCTTGGGCAGTGCAAAAAGGGAGGCATTACAAAGGGTTGGCAGTTGGATGTGCCTTGTCCAGCTCTGGATTTCACATGCCACCCTGCCTGCCTTCCCGCCCTGGGAGTTTGGGTTGCCTGCCCCAGGAGTCAGCAAGCACCCTGGGAATTCATCGAAGGGCTTTCTGGAAGCCTGTCCAAATTGCCTGTACCTGTCACCCCCGGTGTTCTAGGATGTGCCAAACTCTGATTCCATTTGGCAATTTTAGTTTTTTAAAAGATTTTTAAATTTATTATTTCCAGAGAGAGAGGAAGGGAGAGAGGCAGAGAGGGAGCGAAACATCAACGTATGGTTGCCCTTCACCTGTCACCAGTCACGAAACTGGCTGGAGACCTGGCTTGCAACCTGATTACGTGCCCTGGCTGGGAATCGAACCAGTGACCTTTGGGTTCGCAGGCTGGCGCCTTGTCCACTGTGCTACCAGCCAGGGCCGCAATTTAAATTTGTATTTAATAAAGGAATAAGTGCTTTGTAATTAAAGACTGGCGGTTACAATCAGTTTATTGATGGCTAACAAATACAAGTAAAAGCTGATAGAAATCTTTATGAGCTCCGAGAGGCCCACAGCAGCTTGTCGACAATCCGTCCTTCCTGTACCGTGGTTCCCTGAAACAGAACGTCTCTCCCTTTCCTCCCACTTTGCTTTGACCTAGTAATTCTATCCTGCTTTCACAACTGCTCATCCTTTATCCTCCAGCTTTGGATTACCAACTAGTGTTTATTTTAAATGTCTTTACTAGCCAATTAAATGGAAATTAACTACATTTCGATTCGGGGTTCCTGATTATTGCTTCTCCTTTGGTGAATAGTCCTTCTCTCTAGGCTGTTCTGAGAGCAGAAATCCCAAAGGCTAAGTCCAGCACCCTTTGCCAAGGGCCCCTTAGGGCAACTTCCTGCCCTACTCAGCATGGCAGGAAGTAGGTATGGAATGCTCTGTTCACCCATTAGGACAAGGTGCATGCCAGGCTGTAGCAGGAGCTGTTTCTTGTTGGGATTCGATTAAGCCATTTCTGATTCAAGACAGACTAGACTCTCTTACCAGGAAGTCAGGCTTATTTCACTGAAGAAGTAGGGGGAAAACCCTACCATCTTCTGCTTTTCTCTGTTTTTTAGGACAGCAGGAGTTCATCTTTCATTCTACCCAAACACTGAACACTGTATGGGGGTCAGGAACTGAGTCCCCGGGGATATGCCACCCCGACATGCAGATAGATTATTTTCAGCTAAAACCAATGAAAACCCAACAAACTCAGGAAGAGCTTTCTAATTTTGTTTCATTTTACCTTCTCCTTTCCTGACTAAAGAGATTCAGGTATACAAACCTGCTTTGGGGAAAGAACCTTAGCATACTCACCTTAGCATATTCCCTTTGGTGCATATGAATTAAATATGGTAGACAAGAAGGATCCCTGCAAAAAAATCTGTTTTCTAGATTTCCCTGTGAGTTGCAAATTCCTTATTCCTCTTTGGAATCCCAGACCTCATCTCTCTTTTATTCCCCTTTGTCCAAAATAACTGATGTACCTCATTTTGCCTCACTGTCTTTGGAATTTGGGGGCTTATGTGAATTCCCTATAGGTATGTATTAAAATTTGATTTTCTGCTGCTAATTTACTTACGTTGTTTGAATTATTTGACCAGCCAGAAGGACTGAAGGTGTCAGGAGATTTTGTCCCCGACCCTGACAATTGCTTGGTTGGGTGGAGGAGAGGCTGGTTCCCTTCCTGGGCTGTGTGGGGGACAGAGATGTAGTCTGTGGCCTTCAAGGAACAGCCAAGCTCTAAGCTTCCTACTTTCCAATTAAATCCTTTGTGCTAATCCCCTAGATAAACTGACATGGTTGCCATTTATTCTAAAACAAAACAAGAAACACATCTATGATGGAATTTATTAGCTTAAGTCTTTTTCACTCTCAGCATGTGCTTCTGTAAGTCACGTGGATGCATATATATTCTATATAGATGTGTCTTAGTGTACAAGTCTTCCTCATCAGAAAATGTTTTCTACCATTTTTTGCCTAACGTAAAGCTACTCATCTTTCTGCTCAGATCCATTTCCCTTTATGAAGACTTTCCCTAAGATATGGAGTCCAGTCCTAGCTCCATCACTTAGTAGCTCTGTGGCCTTGGTTAAGCTCCTGAAGTCCTCCAGTTCTCACTTTCCTGATAGGGAAAATGGGAAATTATTAAAATCAAAAGGTTTAATGAGCATGAAGAATATCTTTAACTTCTACACAAATGTGATGCAGCATTATGGTTCTATTAAGATTCCTTATCATTATTGCATCTTAGAATACTATTATGGGCATTCCTTTTATTCTACCTTACATTTTTAACTGTTCCCAATATGCCTGCTTATTCCTGCTCTTTACGCCCTAAATGACTAGGAAGTAAAGAAGCAAAGGTAAATTTACCTTTAATGGTTATTCAACCTTGTTTGTAATAGTAAAAGAAAAAAAAAGAAAAGAAAAGAAAAGAAGAAGAGGAAGAAAAGACTGAAAAGACAAGCCACAAACTGGGAGAAATATTTTAATATTACATCTGACAAAGGACTTGAATCCAGACTATATAAAGAACTCATAAAACTCAACAATCAGAATTTAAAATATGGGCAAAAGACTTGAACAGCTACTTTACCAAAGAACATACCCAGATGCAAATGAGTATAAGAAAAATGTTCAGGCCCTGGCTGGTAGCACAATGGATAGGCACTGGCCTGCGAACCCAAAGGTCACTTTTTCGATTTCCAGCCAGGGCAATGGAACCAGGTTGCAAGCCAGGTCTCCAGCCAGGTCTGTAGCTGGAGGCAGGTGAAAGGCCAGCCATACACTGATGTCTCTCCCCCTCTCTGCCTCTCTCCCATCCCCTCCCTCTAAAAATAATAAATAAAATATTTAAAAACAGAAAAATGTTCAGTATCATTAATTATGAGTGAAGTATAAATTAAAACCACAATAAGATACTACAATATGCCTTCTTGAATATTTGAAATGCAAAGACCTGGCAATACCAAGTCTCTCACATATCGATTGGTGGTGGAAATGCAAAATAATGAAAATGCAGAGTGGTACAGCCACTTTGGGAAGCAGTTTGGCTACTCCTTATAAAGGTAAACATATGAGGTCTGCCTGAGAAAAGTCCAGCCATTGTTAATATAATGAGAATGGTTTGCACAGCCAAGAGAGTGGACTGGCACGCACATGCATGAACAATGACTTCACTGTTCTAGTCCGTGGAGGGTGGTAGATGCCATTGAGTGAGCATGTGTACTGTGTGGCTGTCATATTCAAAATGACTGAGCAAGTAGAGCAACAAATCTGCATCAAATTTTGTGTTAAGTTTAAACGTTCCTTTGTGGAAACTATTTGGATGATTCAGAAGGTGACAGCTATGAGCAACTGGTGATTGGCAGCTTCATCATGACAATGCGTCCACTCATGCATCATGTTCCATGCAGAGTGTTTTTGTGACACATCAAATCACCCAGGTGACTCAGCCTCACTACAGCCCAGATTTAGTGCTCTGTAACTTCTGGATTTTCCCCACACTAAAATCACCTTTGAAAGGGAAAAGATTTCAGACCATTGATGAGATTCAGGAAGATAACGCAGGGCAGTTGATGACAATTGGGAGGATATGTGAAGTACCAAGGTATCTACTTTGAAAGGGACTGAGTGTCACTGTCTTATGTACAATGTTTCTTGTGCCTTATATCTTCTTTAGCGAATGTGTCTAGTTTTCATATTACATGGCTGGATACCTTCTGGACAGACCTCGTATGCCTATCATGTGACTGAACCAATTATCTTACTCCTTAACTTACTCTATTATAGAAAGCAACCAGCAACAACACAGAATGAACTATTGACTCACAGAACAACGTAAGTGAATAGTATCTGCATTTTGCAAAGTGAAAGAATCTAGATCCAGGATTGTTTGATTCTATTCACATGACAATCTGAAAAGGGCAAAATCCTAGGGGAGAAAACAAATGAGTAGTTGAGGATCAGGGATGAGGGATGGGGTGTCTATAAAGAAGCAACAGGGAGAACTTTGAGGTGATGGAATTATTGTGTGTAGAACTATATGGTTCATAATACTATTTTGTGCATTTGCTGAAATTGATAGAACCTCACAGCACAAAAGAGAATTTTACTATATGTAAAAAATCTACTGGGATGTGAAAGAAAAGATGGAATGCAGATTGTGACCAATGCACTTAACTTACTACAAATTAATCATGTAAGTACGCAAAGGGGTATGGGGAAGAAAGGAGCTGACCAAACTACCTTCGAAAGACAACGTTTTGATTTAATATAAGGCTACAGTACCAAACACAAACACTGCACGTCAGTGGCTGCTTGCAGGGAGATGGGTTAGGAATTGACACTGCTATTTTGTATACTTGGGTTAAACAAAAATCTAAAAATATTGTAGAAAATGAGAGGCTTCTCACTGTTGGAGAAAGAAGTTACATGTTAAAAAATAAATAAAACAGGAAAGGTTAGAATGACTTCTCTGGTGCTCAGGTGTATTCAGAGATGACAATATGGACTTAGGCTTTCAATGTTAAATTAAAGTAATTAAATATATACAGCTAAATTGATGCAGAAATATAGATACGTGTATATGCGTGAGTTAATGTATACACACACGCATGCACACGAACATACCCTAGCTCTGTCCACTGACAGATATCAGAAACGCCTAACTACCAACGATATTGGTTGCTAAATGCCATCTTCCAATAAAAGAAATCACGCGTCTTTGGAGAACTGTATTATTTCAAGAACAGGGTTGTAGAAATGAACATGCATCTGGAGAATGTTGTGGTGTTTGAATGTACAAAGAGTTTTAAATTTTTTTTAATGGGAAATAAAAAATGGATGGCAATTTGAAAGTGCTCTCAAAAATCAAGGCAGAAACGAGTTGAGCAACAAGTATAAAAAGCGACAGTACACTATTAGATTATAACAAAAAGAAGAAAATGGATGTCCGTGAGTCTACATGGCTATAAATAAATGATTAAACAAATATGTGGGAGAGAAGGGCCAGCTCTTCCTCAGAGAAGAAGAGCAATTAAGAAATGCAGAAGGCATGAAGGAAATAGAAAACCACCATTAAAACTTCAGAGTAATCATTGTTGTCGGCCAGATTCACCAATGTGTGCTTAAAAAAGTGGGCAAATGTTGAAGTAGAAACAGGATATTTGCATAGTCTCCAAGTATTTCTGTATTACTTTTTGAAGCTGTTCTTTAAGTCTGAAACTATTTCAAAAAATGTTTTAAATAATAGTAGGGAGGAAAGGACATTTAGTAACATGGAAAGAGGTTTATGGTCTATCTTAAATCTTAAAAAACAATATACTTCCAATTTTGTGTGCATTTACACACACACACAAAATATTAAAATAATTTAAATCAAAATGTGAGACTTAGCTACCTCTTGATAGTGGCAATGTAGGTAATTTCAGTTTTATGTTGTTGCTACTATTATCTCATCAGCATTTTCTAAAACTACTATGCATTAATATTACAATAACAAAAACATCTTTAAAACGCTTCTTGAAGGGTGTATTACATATTTTTGTATCTCATATTGTGTTGAAAATACTAGTGGGTACTAGCAAAGTGAATTATTGAATCAGAGCCTGGTCATGCTGTTCCCTTTTGCAGAATAGATAGTCACCTTCTCTAGTTTATGTTTGTATACAGTACCTCAGTGCTTTGCACAAAATACTCAGTAATAGATAAATTACAAATATAAGTTCTGCGGTATTTAGAGTAATATAATGTGAAATACACCTGAAGACATAAATAACATTTGTGTATCATCACATACACATACAGATAAATAGAAATAACAGAAAACATGTAGAGCCAAGCATATGTAGTAGCATATTGCATGCCAGGCACTATTCTAAGCACTTGACATGTATTAACTTACACAATCTTCACCACAACTCAAAAAAAGGGGGTTGTACTATTATTCCCACTTTACAGATGAAGAAATGGAGATGAAATAATTTGCACAAAGTCACACAACTAGCAGTAGCAGGCAGCAACATAAAGCACTTCTGTATTCGTTGCCATTTTACTTCCCACAGCAACTCACTGAGTTAGGTTTCATTACTCCAATAATCAGGTGTAGAACCTAAAGCTCAGAGAAGTAGGTGACTAGCCTAGCTAAAAGTGACAGGATTGGGACACTTGACCTCAAAACTGACGCTTTTATAGCTGTAACATACTTTCTTATGCATTAACATGAAGAGGGCAAACTAAAACAGGAAATGACCAGAAAATTGTCAAAACACGTCTCCAGTGGAGAATTCTAAAGGATTAGTTCTTTTCCAAGTCTGCTTAAATTTCACACCATCCACCTGCATGATTTTCTTTCTTCCTTACCAGCTGAGAACGATGACATTTCTCGTTCTCTGGTTTAAATCAGAGAAGCTTATGGTACTATAATCACCAATGAAGCTACATATTAACTTACAGAGCTGTTCTGTTTGTTTGTTTCCTTTAAATAAAAGAGGCAGTGAAAGGTACAATCTTGCTTCTATTCCTAGGTCCCTAAGAAAGTCATTGTGGGCATTCTCAGGCAGAAAGAAAGTCACTTCAGTTTTAGAGAGTAATACCCTGTCGACAAGCTGGCAAGCCTGCCTCGTTTGGAAAAGAGTATGCAGAAAACCTGAGAGATAATTAGTGTGTGGTAACCTAACAGCATGCAGCAGGGCTGCAGAGTGCTTGCAGGAGCAGATGCGGCCACACAGTTCATTAACGCTATATAGTTCGTCTAATTCCAGTTGGGGCGATTAGGGAAGGTTCTAAAGCTTGGATAAAACCCCAAAACAGACTCTCTGACTTCAGCAGTGGTGGGGGTTGATCTAAGCTCCCACCTTGAGCTCTAGGAAATTAGACTGGAATTCCTCATAACCCTACTTGCTTTTCTTTGACAATCATCCCTCCATTGCTCATCAAGATGGAGCAGAGCAATAATGTAGATGGTGGAAATAAAGGAGGATTTAAAAACTGGCTTTGTGTTGCACTATACAATTCTATCATTAAGCTTACCTTTTTTATATTTTGCTAAAGTGTCAATTTTCAATTTTACGGAGTGTGTACATTTTAGTAAAATTGTTTAGGAAGTAATATTCTATTAATGTAATTCTGTTCTCCTAGTGACTTATTTTAAGAAAATGAAAGATGTATTTCATTGGAGGAAAACAGTAGCTACAAAGCATTGGTATTTTTGTATTTTGAAATGCTCTATAGCACTTTGAGAATGTTCATTCCTCTTGTGATCTGAGATGTCTCCTATCTCTGTTTTCTTTTTTCTCCCTTTCCTTCCTCAGGCTCTGGAAATCTTCACTTGTGCCCAAACATACTCTGCCTCCACATTTGCAACTCTCGAAGTTCAGCTCTGGTACATGTTTTTCTGCCTATGTATTTATAGTGTCCAACAGAGCTAGAATGCACTTTCACATACAGCTAATAGGTGTCACTTCAAAATATAAGGGGCCCCAACCTCATGTATTGACTCACTGATGCTCTCATGAACATAGGCGTTGCATTCAACAAGTTCGTTGGCCTTAAAAAGCCAGTTAGGTGAATTTGCTTATAATGTTAAACTTGTAATGTGTATTCTCCGATCCCAGCAACTGATGGTGTGGTAAGCAACCCAGCATTATGTTGAGCAAAGAGGGACAGCCAAGATACTGCTAAATATTTTTCAAACGGCTTCCTTTGTGTGGTTAATCGGCCAACAGATAAACAAGTGACTTTGAGTCTTTTTGAAAAATTAAGAACACAGTTTTGTCTGGGTCACATGTATAGCCTGTCAGAGCAACACGGAACCAATGTCTTAGCCTCCAACTTTAGCGGGAGAACACGTGCAGCTTTTGTTTATAGCTGTGGGTCAGTGTGGGTGTTGTTGACCCAATCACTGCCATCAGGCGCCTTGGGCACAACTTCAGTGTCCCTGCAAATGACTTGTTTTTTATTGGGATGCAGTGTTGAGCTGTTATGTTTGTTCTCTTTTTCCCTTTCCCACACCCATTTTTTCCAATTGATATAAGGCAAATAACATTGTGAGACCTCTCTCCTACCTCTTCGGGGGAGGGGAACCAAAATCCCCAACAAAACCTTATTGCTGGCTCATACCCAACATAGGTTCTTTACATATAAATAAATATATATAATAAAATCGTTAATATATATTAATTATTTAACATATTAAATATTATACATTTAATATTAATTATTTAATCTATATATTAAAGATTTTATTTATTATTTTTGGAGAGAGGGGAAGGGAGAGAGACACAGAGGGAAAGAAACATCAATGTGTGGTTGCCTTTCACCTGCCTCCAGCTACAGACCTGGCTGGAGACCTGGCTATGTGCCCTGGCTGGGAATTGAACCAGAGACCTTTGGGTTTGCAGGCCAGCACCTTATACACTGTGCCACCAGCCAGGGCTTCCAATATAGGTTCTTATCGCTGATGAACCTGAGTAACTCTTTGTGAAAGAGACATTACCCAGTGCCAACTCCATTCAGCAAATTGTGTAGGCTTTCTGGCCTCATTTCCTCAGCTCTGGAGCTCATCACGCCATAAGCCACAGGGACTTTGTAGGCATGTTATTGTATTAGCACCAGATGGAGCATGCTCATGGAACTCACATGCAGAACCTGTGATGTCAGACCAGTTTACACGAGTCCAAATTTTGTGCAGCTGTTAGACTCAGATGTTTCATTTCATTTTTTATGTCAGCACCATCCCAATAAATCCACTGATCTGGAGACTGAAAAGTAAAGAGAGTTCCATGTGCTCGCATGTGTTTCGGAGCTGGGAAACCCTGCACCGCCTCTGTGCGGCCCACTCTCACTACCAGGGGTCACGTCAGAACCTTGGCTCCTGTGCTCCTCGGTGGAGGGTACGCATGGTGGTGGAAATCAACAGGGGGCCAATTTACAGAGGGGCAGCAGCCCTCCCACAAATGAGAGAATATTACCCAGGATCGAATGTGCTCTCAGAAATCGATTTTTGCAAGGAACAGTTCAGGGAAGACATTGCAGTTCCTTTAGAAGGCACCTGATTAAAACCATGCATCAAACTAATTAGCCTCTGACAAGGAAAAGTGTTTGCTAACAAGTGCCCCTGAGTCTCCCTCTGAGAGAATCAGCAAGCCTGCCCTAGCTTTGCCTGAGTCAGGACAAGATGAATCACTGTCTTTCCCCAGGACAGGAAAACCCAAATAATGCTGATCTTCAAAAATAAATAGCCCTCAACCTTTCCTTGGAATTAAGGATGGAAGATGACATATATATATATATTTTTAATGTCTGGATCTTTAGATTTACATATGCTATTTATGACTCTCCATAATATGACTACATGTGTTATTTGAAAAGAAATGCTGAGAGCTGTAGGTTTCCTATGATTCATTTTGGATAGGTTGTGGTTCTACATGGTCTGGTATAAAAGCAAAGCTTTAGAGATTTGTAATTTTTTAAAGGAGGATAAAACGTCATCCCATAAACCGAAAGTTTTTTTTTGATTCCCGGTCGGGGCACATACCTAGGTTGCAGGTTTGGTCCTCAGTCAGGGCATGTACAAGAGGCAACAGATTAATGTTGCTCTACCCCTCCCCCCTTCCCCACTCTCTAAAATTAATATGCAAGTCCTCAGATGAGGATAAAAAGAGGGAGGGCAAGAATTCTCTGCTTCTCTGAACTGGTGCAAATACAGTTTCTGAGCCTAGGTGAAGACTTGCAATAAGATGTATTTCCCCCTCGTCACTCCACCTCGGGGGACTTCCCAGGCTCCACCTGGTGATGTGGCCTGTTGGAAAGTGGCTCCTGTGTAAGGAATTGTGGACTGGCTTGCTTGCAATTTGTCTCCCCCTCACCATTATGTTTTGTTGTGTGGATTATTGCAATTCAGAGAAAACAGATCAAAATTACTCCAGTTTATCTTCTGAAGAAGAGAGAAAACAAATCTAGCTGCAACACGCTGTGAACATTTTAGGGCCTACTTCATATTCCGGATGCATGGCATGCCTACTAAGTAAGAAGGAACGTCCCCTGCTTGTGCACTAAGTGGGCACACAGAGCCCATTTCAAGAGCTCTTGGGTGCTGCTTAGACTCTGGCTTCTAATGCTCAGGCAGTGAAACTGTCACAGGAGATGTACCTCTGTTGGGTGTTACTAAGATGCCACTCAGTGGGGTCTTCCCAGAGAAAGTGGGAGGAAGGAATGGGTCGCAGTTTAGCAGCAAGGAAAGGATGTGCTTGGAATGAGGCTTAATTGGTTTGTTTTGGAAGATGCTGCTCTTTCATCAGAAAGCTTTGCTCCAGGACACCCTCCGCTTCTAAGATTCCCAAAATTTCCCGACTTGGGCAGAGATGCCGAAGGGCTTGCGGTCCTTTAGGCTCGGTAAGTCACGTAGCAACTTGGCAACTTACGGCTGACAAGAAACTACTGGAAATTCTCAGCTAGGAAAATCAGAAGATTTGCATGGAGCCCTTGTGGTAATCACAGCAATTATGCAAACTGCTCAAGTGCAAAAGTTAAACTTTATTAAAGGATCAGCTCTTGGTGAACGAGACCCTTCTGAAGTTGTTTCTTCACTCTTTTTTTTTTTTTGGGTAACTCATCCCAATTAAGACTAAACTGTCATCATTCTCCTAACAGTCATGTTGTTTTTCTTGTGATAAATATATGACTGTTCAATAATAACATGTAGGAATTTGCATCATAAAATAAATCTTCTAGTAAGAGTACTGTATTCTGTACCGCATGCCTGATTTCTGGAGACGATTTTATTCTTATACTATTGCTGTTTTCTGTATTTCTTATTCTTGACCTCTCATGCCCTTAAAATATTATTCAGCACTGAGCTGAACTAATCCTTTAACTTTCTCACTGCAGAAAACTTTCCAGGCTATTCCTACTAAGGGAATGAGGAACTTAATGATCAGATAGCTATTCAAACAAATGTGATGAGAACACATACAACTTACAGGTGGACTAAACAAATTCCTTTTTTAAAGCCACCATTGACTAAGGGTGCAGCTTATGTATCTGGTAGTGTAATTTACTACAATAATTTTATTTTCAATTTTTGACATATTTTTCTTTAAAATTATACTAAATTGCTAAATTTCAGGTACCAATGTTTGGTTTGAGAAATATGATCCCTGAAGACATTGGACCTTCATATTTTGTTTATATAGGTTAAAAATGCACTGTGGAACCAAGAGGAAACACTTAAGTCTGAAAAACAGTGGGCTGATTTCCCTATTCCACGCAATAGGAAGCCATGGCTGAAATGACTAAAATGGGGAATAAGACTTGGGAAATTCCTTGGGAAATTATCCTTGGGAAATTCTTCCCCAAGGATAGCATGTGTGAAAACTAAGGTGGGTCATTTTGAGAGATAATATCCAAAAGAGAACATCAAAGCCAGAAAGAAGAAAGATGGATTTGTATGAGTTCAGAAAGCAGCACATGAAAGAGTTAAAATCATAGATGAAGAGGTGGCCCAGGCACAAACAGTTTACTAGCAAGTTCTAGCAAGCCTTCAAGATACAGATCATTTCTCTACTATTTCATCTGTTTGAGAGCATAAAAAAAGAAAAAAAGATATAAAGATTTCCAAGATGGCTGACTAAATATTCTACCCAAAACCTCATTGAAGCGACACAGGAAATAGAAAATAAGAATGATCTACAACATAGCTCAGAAACCAGAAAGGGTATACCATTAGCAGGCTCAGAACAGTGAGAAATTCTTTGAAATTATACAAGATAAATTGGCAGATAATCTCCCAAATAAAAGAAACTGAAATGAAAGCCCAGGGAAATGAAAAGAAGACATGATTTAAAGGTGAGTTTTTTTAAACAGAGTGCCAGTAAAAGCCCAAGATCAGAAGTAGCTGATGCTCAGAAAAAGAGTGGGTCTCGAGCAGGAACAGGTGACTATTTAAATATTACAGAGCAGCTGCTCCTGAATCTCAGTCTCAGGGAAGTTGCATGCTGTTTCTTACCAGAATCAAGCCATGAATAGCACTTTCTAGATGAAAGTGGAAGTCCTCATATAGAAAATTCTCAGAGTGAGTCCTAGGGCCAGAGACGTAGATGAGGGCACTAAATAATCTAGAGCTAACATCAGTGGAATGAGTACTGCCTTCCTATAATAATTTAATTACAAATCTTAAATGAAAGATCACCTGGTCACACATCTACCTCCATCTCAGCCATTACCCTTGTCGCCAGATTCTGCCTTTAAACTGTGAGAGGAACAGGAATACTACCATCAAAGAAATAGAGATTTTTGAGAAATAGGTAATAATTATAAAATAAGCTTAATTAAGATTCTCAGAGATTTTCAAAAGATAATGCATTCATTAAACAAAAATAGATTATCATGAAGAAAAATTCATTCTTAAAAATTAAAAGTATTGCCCTGGCTGGTAGCACAGTGGATAAGGTGCCGGCCTGCGAACCCAAAGGTCGCTGGTTCGAATCCCCAGCCAGGGCACATAACCAGGTTGCAAGCCAGGTCTCCAGCCAGGTCCATGGCTGGAGGCAGGTGAAAGGCAACCGTACATTGAAAAAAAAAAAAAAAAAAAAAATTAAAAGTCTTTTAGGGCAGATTCAGATGTTTTAAACAAAACATTGAAAATTAGTATTATGTCAAGAATTTAAGAAAAAGACAAATTACAAAATAAATATTTTGAAAAAGTAAAAAAAAAAGAGACTATAGAAAATAAAAGCAGAAATTAATTAAGAGGAAAAAGCAAAAAACTAAACTAACAGGAAAATTCAATAGAACACAAAGCTGGTTCCTTGTAATGTAAAATGCAAGATATATACTTTGGGAAATATGGGTAAAAGAAGTTAGAAAGCAAAATAACTAATATGAATGAGAGAAGAGGCTAATTTAAAAATATAATAAAAACATGGAATTATAAGTACAATAGCAACAAAGACTATAGTTTATCTATCATAGAAAAGAATAAACCTCATGTGAACTATGCAAGAATAAACCTCATGTGAACTATGCAAGACCCATATAAAGAAAACTTATGGAAACAATAAAACTTATGGAAACAAAAATGATCTGAATAATGGCAGATAACCCCATTTTATTGGATGAAGAGACTCAATATTATGAAACTGATTTTTCCCCTAAATTAACACTTAAATCCAATCAGCTCTGCAATTGTATTAGCATTTTTAAGTGAAACTGACTTGCTCATTTTTAAAAAAACTTAGAAGGACAAATGGAGAATAGTTAAAATAGAGTTGAAAAAGAAGAACTGGAAAAGATAACTTACCTTACCAAACAGAGCATTCCAACATAATATAAAGTTATAGTAATTACAAAAAGTAATTTCAGCACAGAAATAAATCAATAGTTCAATAAAATAGAACAGAGACATTGAAGAATAGTTTGCCATAAAAAAAAAAGAATAGGTTTTCCAAAAACTATAGCTTAATAATAAAGGTGGCATTTTATGGAGAGCAAAGTAGACTATTTGCTAATTGGTATTAGAAACTTGTTATTCATCAGAAAAAATATATCTATCTGTACCTCATACCATGCACAACAATGGATTCCATCCATATACATTCAAACATCAGTTATAAAAAGTATTCAAAGTCAAAAATTTTTTTTGTTATGTTGGGAAGTGGAGCAATATACACATGTAAAAACTAGAAATCAATAAAAAGAAAAGGCTGATAAAATTGATCACAAGCATTTTTAATACTTTAGATGACTAAAGACACCATAAATGAAGTTATGGAAGAAAATATTTGTCATGTGCATAGAAAGAATTACTATGCATAATACCTGAAAAATTCCTGTAGCTTATAAAATATAAACAAATAATTTAGAGAAAAAATACAAATTGCCTGGATTCCAGTCTTCCCTATAAATGAAAAGGATGCAAAGTAAAATGCCTCGGTATGGTTTTGAGGTTGCTGTTGTTTTCCCTTTTGGTATTTATCTTGTTTGTTGTTCTTTGGATCTCCTAGGTTTGTGGGGATTTAATTAATTAATTCTAGAAAATAATAATAATAATAATCCTATAATTAGTTCTAGAAAATTCTCAGATGCTATTATTTAAAATATTTCTTCTGCTTTGTTCTCGTCTTCTTCTGGCATTCCAATCACACACAATAGTCTTTTTTTTTTTTTTTTTAATATTATCCCATAGTTCTTGAATGTTCTGCTATTTTTTCCTACTTTTTTCTCTCTGAATTTCAATTCTAGACATTTCTATTGAATTCACTAATTCTTTCTTCAATGTCCAGTAGATGAATAAAGAAGACATTCTTTATTTCCATTACAGTTTTTATTTCTAGGGTAAAAATTTTTTATTTTTATTTTTACGGTTTCCATCTCTCTTGCTGACATTACTCATTGAGCATTGCATGTTATTTTTCTATTAGAGCTTTTAATATATTAAGTATTGTTATTTTAAATTTCTTGCCTGACAATTCCAACATCTGGGTTGTATCCAAATCTGGTTCTGATACTTTCTTTGTCTTTTCAGAGTGTGCTTTGCCTTGTTTTTTAGTGTGCCTTATAATTTTCAGTTGAAAGCCGGATATGTTGTATCAGTAATTAGTACTGAAGTGAATAGGTCTTTCGTATGAGGATTTATGTTAATCTGGTTTGGAGTTGGGCTCTGTTTAGTATTTGTTGTAATTAGAAGTTCTAGAGGTCTCAAATTCTGCAAAAGGCCTTACTTCTGTCTCCTCTCTTGGTTTTAGCGCTTCCCTTGGTACTGCCACTTAACAGGTCCTCCAGCTCTAATCCCCTGCAGGCTTATTGCTGTGGTGGTAAAACACAGAGAGGATGCTGTTCTTTAATCTCATTAAGTCTCAGCCTTTTGATGGACATGTATCTTGGAAGTGTGACTTTCACAAGTGTTTCTGCTTCTCCTCCCTTAGTATAGGACTACCTGAACTCCATTTCCAGTGCTTTATTAATTCTGTTTTTGGGGGTTGTTTTAGCGATGGATAAAGTTTCAGTATTGCCCCTGGAGAATAGACCTTTGTGATGGAGAAGAATCTAGGGGGGTTATATACCGTTGCTCCTCTTCCTATCCTGGGCTGGGGCCAAGAGATTTTTTTCTTAGATCATCACTATGAGAACCTGGTGGTGTTCCTGGGTGGGGGAGAGGAGAGGAGGAAGGACCTCAAAATTGTTGGGGCCCCTATGATTCAGGCCCCAGGTGTTTCTCACACTAGCTGGTCCACACCCAACCTCCAGCAACGTGTTACAAATTACTAGTGGATTTAAGTGGTTCCACCCTCTTGGCTCCAGTGGCTTCTATTGTACATCTCTGGACACACCCATCTCTCTAGACTTCAGGGTGTGGTTTATCTGACAAAATCAAGAAAAGCCACTGATTTTCAGCTTTTCCAACTTTTTCTTGTAAGGATGAGAATGGTGACTTTCAAGCTTTTCACACGTCATAGTGAAAACCAAGTCTGTAAACTAAAATAACATCTTGTTTTCTGCCTATCAGATTGGCAGGTTTAAGAACAGTAATAGTCAGCATTAGAGAAAAAGGGAGGAAGTGAGCATTTTCATGTGGTGCTGGCAGGAACCTGAACTGGGTGTCATCTTTCTTGAAGGCAATTTTATATTTTTAAAGTTTAAAATAAACTTCCACTTCCAGGATTCTATTCTACAGATAATCCCACATAAATGTGAAAATATGTATGTAAGAAGATTTACTAAATAACTATCTCTAATAGGAATACATTGGAAATAACCTAAAGTTCTATCACGAGAAGAATGGCTACAAAAACAACAGTGATTTATTTATTCTCATGGTGCTATGTAAAAAAATAAAAAGCTACAGAATAATATGTAAATACATTACCTTTGCAGAAACAAAGCAAGTAAAACATTATGAATACATGGGACAGAGGGGTGGGTATGCACAGATATGTATTTGTATCTCCCAGAAAAGCTCTGGAAGTGTAGGCACCAAATTCTCACAGTTAATAGTTTTTCCTTTAGCCAAGACAAGAATTTTCCCATTTTAGGGAAGAGCAACACATCTTAAAGCAAGCGTGTATTGTTTTTGTAATTAAAAAGACATACACAAAGGAAGCAGATCCGATTCTTTAATTAAAGAGATAGTTGTCTGGGAAAAAATGGCAATAACCTTTAGTTCACATTTTAAAGCAATTCCAGGAATCTTAAACAAGTTGCAATTTTTGTCTAAGTAAAAGACCTCCTGGGACCGTGGCAGGGAGGAAAGCCATTTCTCTGCCAGTGGAAGGTTGATTAACCTTGGCCTGTGCAAAAGCAAGTGCAGGAACCATGGCCTTCTTACTCATCAGGGTCATTCTAGTGTCTACACCGGGCCCTACACTTAGGGCCTCAGGATATATTGGTTGAATTAAACAATTAAGTTGAAAAGATGGCAATGATTCTGTGACAAATAACTGTACTGTGTACCCTAGGAAAATTTGGCAAGCAGTTGATTAGAAGTTTCTCTGTTCTTACTGCATTTAGATACTAGACTCAAATTCTAGAATTTAGATAAGAAGTTACTAGCACCATAGCGATGTGGAGAAAATTAACCAGACGGAGACAGAGCACTGCTCATTGACTGAGGATCTCATCTGGAAGCAGCAGTAGAGATTGCCTAGGCAATTTTCTCTGCCAGTTCATGCAAAGGATCAGCTGACTCAGAAGTGACCTAAAACGATAACATTTTAGTTTTAATTTTTACATTCAAAAAGTAATTTGGCAAATGGGGCCAAAATCAAGATTACCTGGGGTTTCATGGGCTAGATAAGAGTGTGTTTCTATAATCCACCGAGATGAAAAGCGAGAGGGGAGACCAAGGTTGACTGAGCGGCTCCTAACTGGTCATTGAGGCCCTAGGTTAGCCACTTGGCGCAGGGTGCTGCATTAAACCTCCCAACAAGCTGGTGTGATACTGTCATCGTTTGGTAAATGAGGAGAATGGGACTTGGAGGACTGGGGTAACTTGTCTAAGGACACAAATTCAAAATGTGACAGATTTAGGATGTGAATACAAATAGTAAGCCTGGCTCCAAAGCCTCTGGTCACCTCTTAAGCCAGTCGACTCTGTCCTGGTGTTGGCATGCCTCACTTACTGTATTAACTTGAGAGCAGAGCCTGTGAAAGATACCTCAGCTTAGCAACTGAGAACTGACTAGGTTGGGCCACCACATCTGTAGAACTGAACTGGGGATTTTACACACCTATGGAAGATCCCCTCCCCATCTCAAACTTCCAAATAGGACTCTCCGCATCTTCAATAAATACAGATGTACTACTATATGTTACCCTAAACTCGCCCAGGGATGTAGCGCACCCTCATGCTGAGACGAACCACAGTTTCCCAAGAACTGTTTACCAGGGTGTCAGTGATGTGGAGATAGTCGCTTGTTATAAATACCCTCATGGAATAAAGATCTTCATTTACTTTTCCATGGTATTTGCTAACTCAGATGGTTTTCATCTTTATTTTCCCCACAGCAGAAAGTTAACATGCAGGAGTGCTGCAGCTTTCAGCATTATTCTGCCACCCTTCATTCCTTCTTGGCCGCATGTTACGTCCAGGACTTTGGCTTCCATGACACTGTGTTAGGTACTGTATCTGTTCCCTTGGCACACTGCCCTGGGGCTCTCATGTTCGAGTGTGTCATGGCCTGGTCCTAAGCTTCCTATTTTTCTGCCTCCCACAGCTTTACATATCCGTTATTTTTTTGAAACAATATTTTCCACCATGTTCCCCAGGACCTGAACCAGTGCGCTAATGAGTCTCACCTGGGCTTCGGGTTGGATCACTTGGGGCATTTATTTGAGGTTTCATATGTGTTACCGAAGGAGAGAGATTAGCAGATTCATCTGGCATTTTTTAAAAAACCCACAACACTCAGTATGGAGGGTGGCAGAAGGGCCTGTCTGCAACTGGATGCCACAGGAGCAGCGGAAGCCTGAGGTGGGAAAGTCAAATATTTATAGGGACTTGAACTGGGAGATCGTAGCCTGCCCTTTGGATGTGAGTGTAGCCACAGCCTTGGGAATCTGGCCAGGCTGTGTCAACCACGTATGTTACTGGGGAAGGTGATGATTTCTGTTGTGAGGAGGTGGATAGGAGGGGGGATATGCCAGACCAGGACCCCTACCTACTTCCCCCTTTCAATGGTGCATGTACCGGTTTACATGTCATGAGTCTCCATGGGTCCCACAGGGGACTGGGCAGTTCCTCCCCACCCAGGGGGTGAACTTAGGGAGGGCCCAAACTGACAGAATGTCCCATTGCAGATTCCAGTAAATGGTCCCAGTTCCAGGGACAGTAGGGTTTGGTGCTCTCAGTTTCATGGCCAAGCCACAGAGTCAATGCTGTCCAGAGCGGCCCAGCTGCCAGCACACAGGGTCAGGCATGTGTGATCACCAAGCAGATGGCTCTTCATTCGGTCCATCGGCTACTGTGATTTGTTCTGATTTCCATCCTGACAGTATCAGTGGATGGTTGAATGCCAACTGCCATCCAGGTGGGTGGGTTACCCCAGCCTTTGCCATCAGTGTGCCAGGCTGCAGTAGAGCTTCCTGTTACTTCTTTGCAGGCTACAGGGTTGGTTCAGGGACAGGAGCAGGAGCATTTGGCAGCTGTATATATTCAGAGGGCCTCACAGCTGCTACACCTATGGGGACAGAGCACTCCTCTGCTATAGGTAGGCATGCAATTTAGTTGGCATAGGTGCCTGAGCCATGGCAGAGGTCGGCCAGTGGAACATGTGGTCCATCCACCCTGTGATGGCAAGTTCTTAGTCCAGGTGTATCTGACCTCTGCCTGCTTCCATAGTTGGGACCAAAATCCCAGGGGCACTTGCTCCTTTTGCTGTTTTTGCCATATTTCCCCACTCATGCCTTCCAGGATTACTGAGGCATCTCATTCAAATGGCAAAAAAATGCCTGTGAGGTCCCAAGAGGTTCCATCTGTTTTGATCAGTATTTTTCCTCTCACAGACAGCATGTTGTTCAGTTCTCCAGTCCCATATGTTTGTTCTTTCTTCTTTCTTTTTAAGATTTTATTATTTTCAGAAAGAGGGGAAAAGAGAGAGAGACAGAGAGGGAGAGAGACACCAATGTATGGTTGCTTTTTACCTGCCTGCAGCTACGGAGCTGGCTGGAGACCTGGCTTGCAACCTGGTTATGTGCCCTGGCTGGGTAATTGAACCAACGACCTTGGGGTTCACAGGCCGGCACCTTATCCACTGTGCCACCAGCCAGGGCTCCCTTCTTTATTAAGTGATGTATTGGGTGAAGGCATTCACCAAACAGGGCATAAAATTCACCAGTACCCCAGAATTCCCACAAAAGCCTGTACCTCTTTTACTTTTTTCTTTTTTTGGTATGGGGTACACTCGTACTTTTTCTATGACAACCCTGGGACAACACAGGTCTTACTCAACCATTTGACTCCCAAAAACCTTAACTGCAGTGCCCAGACCTTGAATTTCCTGCAGGTTCACTGTCCATCCTCTTGTCAGTGACTCCTGATTTCTGGGAGAGCAATTAATGATGGGTTCTGTAAGAGGCCCCCTCTGGACCCCTCTGTCCCTCACCTAAAAAGTCTTGGCCTCTGTCCTGTACTTGGGAAGGGGGCAGCACCCAGCCAACCTAGGATGAAACTAGATAGCTTCCAGCTCCAACAGTGTTCACTGAAGTAGCTGAGGGTATGGGATGAAATTGCTGTCCTGGCTTCAAAGCCTCCCATCATCCTAACAGTGCATTAGGTTGATGATCAGTCTTTCCTCTCAGGGTGCTGGAGGCAGGTTTTTTGGTTAGCCTCCCAGGCCCTTTCTTTCCCACTGCATTCACTTTCCCCTCTAATTTCCCTCTGAGTTCCAACCCCTACCCCACCACCAGCTCAGACATGGAAACCAGTCAGTTTCCCCCAGATCTGTAAGTGTCTGGTCCCACTGTGAGGCACAGCATGAAATCAACGCCAGGTACTATGGACTAGGGGCCCTATGCAAAATCTTTGCCTTTATTCCTACTGTAAAAGTGGTTTGCTCAGCTCCTTCCACCATAGGGGCATAGACCACCCCAGTCCATGCCCAGATCTTCAAGAATTTGCTGTACTTCTCTGGACTTCTAGGCCTCACTTGCCCAGGCCTCCCTCGCAGGGCAGAATGATCCAAACTCTGTGTGATCTGGCAGCAGTCATCTATAGCTCGTTTAACTCCCAACCCTGCAGTCGTGTTGTCCTTCCTATTCCTTGAATGCAGCACCATGTTTATCTTTTGGGTTTTGCTGAATGTTTCTTGTTCTTCCCCCAGATTTTCCATGGCTGGGGCCTTTCTCATTATTCAGATCTAAACTCACATGCTCCCTTTAGAATGGTTTTTCCATGACCACCTTAAAGTAGTTATCCCTTATTTCGCCAGTCAGTCTCTATCAGGACATCCTGTTTTAGTATTTTTTTAGCACTTATAATTATCTAAAATTAATTATTAATTATTTATTTGCCTATCTATTTTCTGCTTCCCCTAGTAGGATGACAGCTTCACATGAGCAAGGATCTTTTCTCTCTTGTTCAGGTTGTATTTCCAGGGCTAAGATGCTCTTACTAAAATAGTAGTAGAAATTGCCTGGGCAATTTTCTGTCTGCCAATCTGTAGAATAATAGATCACTGATTTGGGAAATGGCCTAACATTATAACATTTTTAAAGTTTAATTTTGCATTAAAAATATGTGGTGAATGGGACCAGAGTTAGGATTCTAAATCAGAATCAGATTAGCTCAGAGTAGGTGTTCAATTAAAGTTCGTTGACTATTAAATACACAGCTACTTGATCATGATTACAAAGGAGTGAAATGTTACTCTTTCCTAATGAGGATATGATTATGATTTAAAAGAAAAACATTGCACTCATTTTAAGCAGCATTCTAATTAAATGAAAAATTCTGGCTTATATTTGAAATATACATTGCATTGTGTCATGACTTTCTAGACCATTTATCACGTTAGTTGGACATCACAAAACATTCACCACTTGAATTCGTCGAAGAAGAATAGTATGGGGAAACCTGCTTTTCTAACCGTGACCAGCTGTTCTTCCTGAACATTCATTGCTGTTTGATTTTCAACACTTTGGATGTCTCATATCACTACAAAATGCTGAGATAGCCAAATAAGGCCTGCCCTGATTACTGACCTCCATCTCCCCTTGAAAACAGGCCCTCTCAGTTAGTTAATCTGGACCGTGGCAGTCCTGGCTCCCAGCCAACGGGCTGGCAGTAAGGAGGGCTGATTGCCTTTGAACGCCACCTTCCCTGAGCAGCAGTCCGCAGTGAGGACTCTGATCCTCTTGCTGGGGCCAGTGGCATTGGCTTTGCTCCTTCTTCTTCTCTTTACAAACAGTTAGATATTATTTGTTCTCATCATCACTCACAAAACATTATCTGAAAGCAGAGATGCAGAATGCCGGAACGCAGGAGAAGCCTGAGGTTTCCTTTTGCTTCCTAAAGAGGACTTCTAAATAGAGGCATTCTATAAACAGCTGTGTGGTCTTTTGGAGAGGAAATTGGAGGAACTGGCTGGCTGGGAAAAAGAAAAAAAAAAAAAAGAATTTAGAGCTGTGTGAATGCCTCTTCTTCTGATAAATTGTGGGTAAACCTGAAGGAGCAGAGGATACAGCGGTCCTTTTATTATCTACAAACTGAGCCCACGGTATGTGGTACGGCCCAGAGCAAATTCTTCAAATTGAAGTGGATATTCTTTAACTCTAGGTTAAACAACAACAACATAAAATGAAAAACATTCTTGATAAGTTGAAAGGAGGGGCGATTTGTTTCCATTAGCTATCTCCTGGTTAGAGTCTGTGGATCAGCTAAGTTGAGAAAAGTTGTCTTTTGCAGATTGTAAGAGATTTATTTCAGCATTCTGTACCAAGAAGGAGTGCAAAATGAGTTCAAGTCAGGTTTGCACAGATCTGAGGGAGGGAGAACATACAGATCATACTGAATGTAACAGGAAGAGTTCCTGAATTTAACAGCAGTTAAATTCTTTGGGCAATTTGTTTATTTATTTATTTATTTATTTAAATCTAGAAAGGGGAATGCAAGATGACTTACACCTGCAAGGGAGTTAGACCACTCTGTTTGTTCTTAAGACTCGGGGAAGCCAAAAGTTAATTTGAGTTTAGTTGCGGTTTCTGCACACGTGGAAACAGCACACAAATCACACTGATCAGCTTAAAACTGCTCCGTTGAAGCAGATTGGTGATTAATGCAATTTTTGAGTTATTTTACAGCAACAGCACCACACATGTGCCACCCCTGTCCTCAAGATGACCCCAGAACCAAGAATCAACATTCTACTGAACTCAAATAAGGGAAATGTGGCCATACCTTTTATGAAGTGAAAAGTCCTTCAATAAGGAAGCTCTGGTGCCAAGTCCAAATACGGACAAATTTAGAACTGAATCTTCAAACCCTGGCAGATTGGAATTCCTTTGTGCTCTCTCTTGCCCTTTGACCCTATACTATAATTGGCCAAGTTCCAAAACCCTCCAATCAAACTCACCCTGCCAGCATTACCTCATGCCACTCTGTTCTCCCCGACCCTTTAAATTTATCCAGACCCCAGATCAGAGAGACAGATTTGAGCCGTGCCTCCTATCTCTTGCTAGTCGATTCAGCATGAAATAATACACAGGTATGTCTTTTCTCAAAAACCAGTGTCATAGTTTTGGCTTCTCTATGCATCAGGGAGTAAATCCTTGTTTGGTAATAAAGTCAGGACTAAAATGTGTAAGGTCATGGAAATTCAGAGTTAGAGAGAACTTTGGGAATTTCCAGGCATGAGCAACCATTTCAGGAGGTAAGGATGGTAAGGACATAGGCCTAGAGGTGTGTTCTGGGAGTTGTAAGCCATTTGGTGGGGCTGGGAAGACAGGGGTGGGAGGGAGATGGAGCTGGAGAGGCAAGCAGTGACTCAGTTAAGAGGGCCTCGGGATTTATTCTGTAGATAAAGAGGTGCTGTTGTAAGTTTTAGCAGGATAAAATACATGACTGTTACAGTAATATTTTCATTCATTCATTCGATTGATAATGCAAGGATCACTTACAGAGTGTGTGTTCATTGTGATATACACAGGTACTAATAAAGATGAATAAAACATGATCTCTATTTCTGAGGGGTTAACTACCCAGCGGTGGGGCATTGGTATATAAGAAAATCATTGTAATACACTGTGATAAGCACTTCAAAGGAGCCATCTACCAGGTGCTATGGAAACACAAAAACAAACAGGGGAAGTCGCAGATGACATAGTTCGGATAGTCCTAGGTAGGGGAGGAAAACTTTTTCTTCCACCTATCTCAGATTTGTTGGCTGGGGCTCTGCAAATTAGATTGACAGAAGACAGATTAATAAGAGAAAAACAAGCAGAAGTTTATGAATGTGTGCATTGCCCATACTCAAGCACATAGGGAATACTCAGTGATGAGTAACTCCAAGGGGTGATTAGAACTTAGGCTTCACAGCAGTCTTAACCAAAGCACAGTAAGTTTTTAAGGAAGTGACAGGACCAAGAAAACATACTGAGTGTCTAGGGCAGCAGATTGTGGGAAGTTGAATATATAGGGGAACTAATGGAAGATAAGGGCTAGTTAGTAATGTGTGTTAGGTTAGGTTGATTTCTCTAGGGTCATTAACTTCTGTCCTTCCTGATAGAGAGGGGAGGGGACACCTTAACAAATTTATGTCTTGCTTTTAGGCCAGGGGTGGGTGTGTGGCAGAGAGCTTTGCTTGGATCTATTTCCTCTCAATTGCCTTCAGCTCAAAATAATCCTTCTGTCAAAGTGGCATACTTTGGGGTGATATATTCTGGTACTCTTCACTTAACAAAGGACAAACTATCAGTCAGAAAAATAAACACATTAAGAATTTCAACAGAGAAAATTTAATATAGGGAATTAGTTAACCAGGTCTTGGAGAAGTGAAAATACAAAAAGGGAACGCAGGTTTCACAGAGATAGTAACTTTAGGAAGCAACTCCCACCTCCTAGGTCAGAGCAAACAAAAGAAAGAGATTGGAGTTATCAGAATTTAGGGGCTGGGAAAGGTACCTCGCAGAGAAGTGACTCAGACCTATTGGCTGGCGGTGCTGGTGTTTTTGAGGAAGGTGGAATGAAACTAGTTCTAGGAGTGCCAAAAGAAACCGGAGACTAGAAACAACTGCTGTTACCAGAATGAAGAGTCATTGCTGGGTGACATTACCGGAAAAGCAAGCAAACGGGAAGGAAGGAGTCTCTTCAACATCCTCATACCTTCTAGCCCCCTTCAGCGCCCCCTATTGGCAGAAACCAAGAGAAATTCTGACAACAGCGAGAGATGACTTGCCTCATTCCAAACCCCAAGGTCACTAAACCAGGAAGAAGGTGGGTTTGGTACTGACAGGAAGTAGCTTCATCTCCTGCTTAAAAGTTTAAATTTTGTAAAGTGAGAAGGCTGACGTGAAAGGATGGCATTTCAGTCAGAAGGAAACTGCACAGGCAAAGGCATGTTGCCACCATAGTACTGAAATCAGTTGTAGGTGGGATGCAAAAAAAATGCACTGGGGAAGCAGTGAGCAGTGCAATTGGAAGGACAGAGGGGGCGTGCAGGGCAGGGAAGCCAGCGCTAAGCAGCAAAGCAGGATAGTATTTTTAAGTATCTCTTGCTGTGTTTTCCTCTTTCTGTATTTCAGGTTTTTGTTTTCTTTTTTCATGCTCATAGTCATTCAGAATAGACCTTGAATCTGAGGCTTATTGTCCTAGGGCAGGGGTGTATTTGATACAGCATGGAACAAAGAGGTTATTGCTTAGGATTTTGAATTTCAAAATTGTTTTTAACTCCCGAGGGAAACAAAATAGCTGGAGGGCAAGCCCTTTAGATTTGCAAAAGTCTGATGTTTTGAGTCGGAAAAAGATTGACTCAAAACTCCAAAACTTCTCTCCCTTCCTCTCTCTTGCTTAAATTAAAGGAAAACTTTTTAATGTTAAAGGGGGGGGGGGGGCGGTGCTTTATCAAGAGCCAAGAAATCTCAGTTTATCCTAAGGAGCCATAAAGTAAGAATACATCAGATGAGATATAAAGCAAGTTCCCGTTCCACCGGACAAAAATTAAAAAATAGCCTCCAGCACATGCGTTTTCCCTGTGGTCATTCCTCACTTCCCATCCCTGAGCCGGACCTGGGCAGGGTAGTAAGTGTGTGTGTGTCTATGAACTTCCTGTGACTGTGAGCCAGAAGTTCCCGAACAAGTTTATTCCTCAGTTCCCCAGCTGCAGCCGATTAAAACTGCCTGCTTCTCAGAGAGGTTGGTATTGGTATGAGGCCACAATGGTAACAAGATTTGTCTGAGAGAGTATAGCCCCAAACAATATAAATGTATGGTTTTCTTGGTTTTGAGCTTTATAAAAATGACATACTGTATGGATAGGACATGAGTTTCAAAATAGTATTTCATATAGCTGCAGCTCACTTATTTATAGTTCAATGTAGTGCATTGTGAGAATATTTTATAATTTATTAATCTATTTCTGGTCAACAGATATTTGTGTTATTTCTCATTTTTTTACTTTTTTTTTGTTTTTTTAGATTTTACTTTTTATTTTAGGGGAAAGTGCAGGGAGAGAGGAAGAAAGGGAGAGATACATCCATGTATGATTGATTGCCTTTCACCTGCCTCCAGCTATGGACCTGGCTGAAGACCTGGCTTGCAACCTGGTTATGTGCCCTAACTGGGAATTGAACCAGCGACCTTCGGGTTCACAGGCCGGTGCTTATCCGTTGAACCACCAGCCAGGGCCTCATTTTTACTTTTATGAACAATGAGGTTTTTCATTAGGATGGAATTGCTGGGCTATCAGATATATGGTTGTTCAACTATAAGATAATGCTATTTTCCAAGTTGATTATACCAATTTGAATTCTCAGCAGTATTTTTAAGAGTTTCTGTTGACTGTATTCTTTCCACCACCCAGTATTACATGATTTCTTAATTTTGTCAGTCTAGTGTGTAAAACTGTTATAACATTATTATTTTAATTTTAATTTTCTTACTTATTAAAAAGGTTTGGGTATCTTTTCATGTGTCTATTTGCTATTAAGGACTTCTGTGTAATTCTTTTGTAGGTTCTGTGCCTTTTCTATTAAGTCATTTGTCTTTTGATATTGATTAGTAGGAGATCTCTAGATATTTAATTCTTCATCAGTTATAGCTCTTGCAAATACCTCCTATCTGTAGCTTGAAGTTATGCTTAATAGTGTCTTTTGAGAAACAGATGTTCTTAATTTTAATGTAGTAAAATTTATTAGTCTTTTCTGTAATAGTTAGATTTTTGTGTGTCTTATATTAGATATTCTTCTCTACTCTGAGATCATATGTTTTATTCCCTTTTCCTTATCCTTTGCATTTAATTCATCAGCAAGTTTGTAGGTGCTACTCTCAAGTCTATCTGGCACCCATCTACTTTACTCCATCTCCACTACCATTGTCCCACTCTAGGCTTCCATCCTCTCCTGCTTTGACTACTGAAATAGCCTATTAATAAGTCTCTCTCCTCCTGTTGTCTCATCATAACTCACTTTCCACTAGGCAATCAGAGTAATCTAAGAGAACAGAACATGTTCTACCTCAGCTTACCCTCTTCCAAAAACTTCTTGTTGCACTTACAATAAAATCCAAACCACTCACCATGGCCCACAAAGACCTACAAAACTGACTTTTACCTACATCTTGAGTCCCTGCTCCCAATTCCATTCCCTTTGGCCTTCTTTTACTTTCTCAAATGTGCTAAGCCCTCTCCCATGTCAGCACCTCTGCTCGTGCAGTTCCTGATGCCTTCAGCTCTTTGCATGGCTTTTACCTCTTCATCATTCTTGCATCAGCTTAAATATCCTCTCAAGGGCCTTTCCTGATCCCAAAACACTGAAATTACTTTGTTTCTTTATTGGTTTATATATTTATTACCAACTAGAATTCAGTTCTTTGAGGACTGGGACCTTGTGTGTCTTGTTCATCATTACATCCGCAGCATCAGAAACAGTGCTTGGCACATAGAAGGTCTTCAATAAATATTTACTGAATGGATATAAACTTTTCCCAGAGGAGTGTGTGTGGTGATAAGGGAAGAGGATGGATGACTAAGGCTTATAGAGCATCTTACTCTTTTTTCAACCACATGCAAACATGAGCAGGCAGATGGACTTGGCATAGAAAGGATTAAAGAAAAATGGAAACACTGATGTGTTAGTGCTTAAGTGTTAATGATATTTCCTTCCTTCTATTATTGCTGTTGTGCTATTTGTGTAATAAATTCAGATTAGTAGAGAAAATTAACTTTGAGTTCATATATGCTCATAATGAAATAAGCAATAGGGAGCTTATGAAAACAGTTTATCCTTATGATTTTGGAAGAAGAGGTGAAATCTATAAGAAAATGTTCATTGGGGTATTCTTTATCCTCTTGTCTGAAAATATAATCTATGCCCCAAATACTGAACTTACACCTTTGTTTTAAAATCTTAAATAATACTTTATTGCTAAGAATGCAGTTTCTTAACTCATAATTTTCACATCTAGTCTATTTAGGAGAAGGAGAGGTTTAAACAGTTCTCAACATATTATTTTTCTTTTGGCTTCAATTATTATCTTTGTAATATTTCAGTTGGTTGTCTAACTGAAAATGTACTATGGCTAATATGTATTCTGTTTAACAAATAGAATATGCTAGAAGAGTAAAAGATAATAAATACATACTTGTATTTTTTACTTATTTATTTGACAAATCTATACATAGTACTACTATGTGCCAGGCATTGTTCTAAATGCTTTAAAATATGAACCCATTTAATTCAATTCTTATAAAATCCTATGATGCAGGTACCCTCATTATCTCCATTTTGTATATGAGGAAACTGATACACAGAAAGGTTAAATAACATTCCCAAAGTTCACACAGCTAGTAATAGATGCCAAAGCTGAGATAAAAATCCAGGCGGCAGTTCTTGCTACTGGATGTTTACTGTAATTAGATGCGACAGTGATCAAAAGTAAATGAAAATATGATCTTTGTCCAACTGAAATAATTTTGCCACATGCTTGTTATTTTGAATAATTGTTTGTTCTGAAATATCATGAAAAGAGCTAGTAACACAGGCAGACTTGAAATATCACTTAGCACACATAGTGTTCTGGAAGATACCACTAATTGTCCCACGGTCAGGGTCACAATGGACCCTGGCTTCAACTTGTGCAGCTCGTATAGGCTCAATGTGAATGGTACCTCCTAGAGTTGTTTAGGGTGTAACCACCTGTAGGGATCCTGCCAGGGGCCTAAAGATTAATTGGCTATCTAAGAGTATGACTTTCAAATAGGAGACCCTTCTCTCTACAGAGTCTGTTTTTCATTTTATATCCATAAGATTCCTTGCTAAGAGAGTGTATTAAACTGCCATTCTGTGTGCTGGATAACCATCATGTCTCTTTCATTTTCATTTCATCAGAAAGAAGAATGAAAATGCTTAAATATTTCAATGTTCCCATATATGGTGCACTATAGAGATACTGTTTTTCCTATGTGAAATGTTATGATTTTAAATGCCTTTCTGGGTATTTTTGGAGATAACAACAAGTCTAAGCCAAGATTCCATGAAAGGCCAAATCAATTTCTTAGTTCACTTACCTTTAGACAATTTTGAGAGCCTCCTATTCAATTCTTAATTTAGTTAACCGTCAGTTGGTTGGTTAGCTACTCCTGGTCTACTGGGCTTAACCTTAAAAGGTAGGGGCTGTCATGGGTACACAGTTAAAGGAATCTTGAGTACATGAGCCCTGATTCTTCTTTATACAGATAGTAATCCAAGCACACATAGCTGGTGAGTGGCAGGAATGAGAGTTGAATCTTAAACACTTTCTTGCTTTTTCCTTCTATATCTTAATATATCTTGTATCACTATAGAAAACACAGAACTTATCTTGCATGGATACTTTACATCACTAGGTTCTGGGCTTGTTATTTGCCCTTGTTCACATTGATTGGGACAATTAGTAGCCTCCTTTGAGCATTATGACCTACTTCATCTAACTAGCTCAGAAATATAGTCTGGTTGGTAGTTTGCTGGTCATCACTCAGGAGGCAGAGCTCTACCAATCATCGTGTGAATTAAATAATTGGTCAATTAACTTCTTTGGGCTTTCCTCAATTATGAAATGAGAGTGTTGAACAAGTGGCTTGCTAGGCCACTTACAAGCTCTTGTATTTCATGTTTCCTATACTACCATTGTGAGTCCAAATTACCTTGTTTTTAGGGTGCATTTGGAACACGTAATACTTCTTTTAGGTCTTGATTAAATGAGATAATGTCTTTTAGTAGCCTAGTCAATTTTGCTGCCTCATTTTTCACTTGCTGCTTTCAGTGCTTATTACCCTAACCCTCAAATGCCCTGCCTGTTCTTTTCTTCCAAATTACCACTAAATATACAGTGTTCTAGCTAGTCCAGTATTACTTTTTGTTTTGGGTTGAGAAAAGGTTGTTGTTAAAATGAGCAGAGAAAGAAATCTCCTGGGTGAAGTCCTCGGAGTCTCGACCTGCTGAGGGTTACGTGTGTGGCCTACAGGAAACTCATGGGTGGGGCCGGGGGCTGGGAACTTAGCCCAAAATAGATGCTCAGAACTGGGCAGTGATCAAAAAAGACTCAGATGCTCTCGCTTGGAGGCTTTGAATAGAGTCACCAAAAGGGAGCTCCAGGCAGGAGAGAGCAGCAGAGATCGGAGGTATGGTCTTCAAAGGCTCAAAGCAGAAACAATGAGGTAATAGAAGCTATGCAGTGGGAATAAGTGAGTCAGAAAAAAAAAAAAAAGAAGAAGAAGAAGAAGAAAATAAATGAAGATAAATAGCAGTTGAATCACACTAACATTGTACTCACTAGAGCAAGAATAAATAAATGACCAGACAACCAGAACTTTTATTGTATCCTGAAGGCATCAGAAACCAAGAAGCGGTTTGCTCATACTGTACCTTGTTTTAGTGCTGTGTGAGACCTGCACAGTGAAAAACTGCTTCCTGGCTCCCAGTTTCCTATCTACTTTTCCAGTAATTTCCAGCTTCTGAAGGATCCTGAGTAGGTCTCTGTACCTTGCCACTTGAAAGAACCTAAATAACACAGTGTTTTTTGTCAAACCCATATCCCCAGCTGTCCGAGTGCCTGTATGTTGTGTAGTGCACAGCAAGCTCTCAGTAATGTTGGTTGAAGGATGCTGTGAGATGGCCAGAATTGCTCTGGGAATGGCCGAGTCCATGTTAGGCTGGTGAAAGGGGGGTTCTGTCCTAGGATCACAGTGTATCCAAAGTTCTATAATTTGTGGGCTGGTGCAGAGTGAAGCCTTGTGGGTAGGTGAAGGAAGAAGTGGGCTACTTAGAAAGATTACCAAGAAAGGCCCTTACTCCAAATATTTTTGCCTCCAATTTGCCACACTGCCTGAAATATAGACGAGATGAACTCCTTCAGTGAAAGGCAGTATCTCTCCAAGTTCCCACTTATTAAATAGCCATGTTCAGAGATGGGATTAATACTACAAGCTGTTACATTTTAGTGTGCATTTTTCAGCAAACCCATTTTTGAACAGTTTGTTGTCTTCAGGGGCTGAGGAAACGGGAGTTTTGATGGTGTCGGGTCATGGTGGGGATTGTGTACTCTTTAGAGCATGGAGCACTGCCGAAGGAAGTCATGGTGACCTTGTGCGCAACAACACCTTTAGTTATTCTTGGTGAAGGGAAGAGTAAAGGAAATAGTAGGGAGGAAGTCAGATGTCATATACCTCCAGGCCTCACTCTAGATGACCCCAGTTACCAAATACAGAAACAAAAGGACAACCTTCAAGGATGATGTATATAGTATGACAAAGATTATAGGCTTTGGAATAATAAAGTATGAGCTCTGAGTTTGTTCTTTATTGCTTGTTTATTATATGGATAGCTTAAGGCCTCTGAGCCTCAATTTCCCTATTTCTAAAATGGGACATAATGGTGAAAATGATGATGATAATAACAATATGATATATAGTTTTTCAGAAGGAGGTGGCAAAAACCAACTAAGAGGATGGAGGTTAAATGATTCTGACAATTGTAAATTGCCTATGATGCGAAGATGTACATAAATAACATACATAACTTGTTTTCATGAGTGGAAAGAGGGGTCTGAAAAATTATGACGAGGCTGCTTTTTTCCTTCCCTTTAGGTAGTTGGTGATTCACTCTACCTTTAACTTAATAATTTGGAGGATGGATCACTCCCAAGCATGGCATTAGAAGGACACTGCTTCAGTGTTCTTGTTCATCTGGGAAAAGAGAATGAATTTTTTCCCAGCCAAAGCATCAAGATTCATTTTGATTGGATGAGCTTAGTTCACATGCCCCTTTGAACAAATCTCTATGGCCAGGGGAGAGAATGCATTGACTAGTTTAACCAAAGCCACATCCTTTAATCCTGGTGCTGGAAGTAGATTCAGCTTTTCCAGGACCTCATGGATCCCCCATACAGTGGGCTAATAAGGAAGTGTATGGGGAGAAATGGAAGCTGAGGAGGCCACTAACTAAAGACCACTATAACAGGTTAGAAAGAGATGCTATCCTTATGTGAAGAGCGGCAGTGGCCAAATGCTGAAAGGCTTTTTCATTTGAGAATTAGAGCACATGCTGTGTAAACCAAATTTGATGCTTCTAATGGGATACAAATTGACTTTCATCAATAGGCATGAAAAACAATCATTACCCTTTGGATTTTGTGATTTTATGAAGCATTGAATTTTATACTTCAGTGCTCTCATGAGGGAAGCTTTTTTGTTTATGCATTTTAGCCATTTTCAACATGCTCTAAATTGAAACAGATAATGTCTTTTCTCCCCTTCTGGTGTAAAATGAAATAAGCAACAGCACACTGCAGGAAGTCAGTCTAGCCACAGCAAATCTGTACTTGTTTTCGTGAGGGAGGATAGGAAGAATGAATATTTGCCCTGTGGCGTTAATTTCCTGTTTAATGTTCTCCAAGAGGCATTTGGAAAATGCCCAGCAATACAGATGTACATAAATAACATACATAACTTGTTTTCATGAGTGGAAAGAGGGGTCTGAAAAATTATGACGAGGCTGCTTTTTTCCTTCCCTCTAGGTAGTTGGTGATTCACTCTACCTTTAACTTAATAATTTGGAGGATGGATCACTCCCAAGCGTGGCATTAGAAGGACAGGCAGTGTAGGAGTAGCATGGCATTTGGCTTCTTAGCCCAAATTTTTATTCTTTTAGGGCTATTTTAATCCCAAAGTTGGCTTGTGCCAGCTAGAGATTGCCTTCATATTGCTAGAGGAAGTATGTATAAATGATTGTTTGCTTTAAATACAAGGACAGTTAAAAAAAAAAAAAAAGACAACAAAAAAAAAGAAAGAAAGAAAGAAAGAAAAAAATACCACCTCCTCTCCAAACAGAAACCCATCTGTTAGATTTGCAGGCACAAATTTGTTTTCAAACCACAGAAAAACATATATACCTACCACATAGCATCTGCAAGGTGTGGGCAGATGTGTTCTCAGTTCTGTATTCATATTACCCCAGACGAGTCACACACTGCTTTTGGACATCCTGTTTGACAGGTCATGGCTTGACTGTAGAACCAAATTCTCACTTTTGTTTCAGCAACTAACTTGTAGGTCTACTCTGTAATTTAAGAGCTTGACAGCGAAAGGAAGATTCAGACATAATATATCCATCTTCTAACTTACCCTTTTGAGCCACATTCTCATATAAGGCAAGATGAGAAATAATAGTTATGAACGACATGGGTCTGTGATACAAAAAAGGAGTAGAATTACTGCTCTTATTACATGTCTCTGTACTGCTAGAGCTGTCCCATTATCTGTCCTATGGCTTGAATAGCTTGGAATTTCCAGTAAAACTGACTTTGTTTTTCATAAATAAATTCATTCTTTTAAAAAGTTAAAATTGCAGAATTTAGTTGGTAACCCATTTTAAACTATTTTTATATATGATTAAACTTTTATAGATGCTCTTGTCTAAAAAGAAGTTTTTTCTTAAACAGAACATACTCATGCAAAGAACTGAACTAGACCACCATAGAATTAGAAATATCATGTGAGCTACAAATGCAAGCCACATTTGTAATTTGAAACTTTCTAGCATCCACATCCAAAAATAGTAACAAGAACCAGGTAAGACTAATTTGAAGCATATATTTTATTTAACTCAATATATCCACAATATTACCATTTCAACCTGCAGGCAATATTAAAAAAATTATTAATGAGATGTTTTACATTCTTCTTCCCGTACCAAGTCTTGGTGATTCAAGTGTGTATTTCACACTCACTCCAGACTAGCTTCGTTTCTCATGCTTAGTGGCTGTGTTGGCTCCTGGCTGCTGGCTGGGAAAGTGCCCAAGGAGGCTCAGGTGGCCGAAGGAAGGTGGAAGAGAATGCAGCAGGTTTGGATGTGTAGGGAGTCACTGCGAAATTCCAAGATACAGTAACATTAGGTTAGAATGCCAGCTCATATTGCCAAAATTGCAGCTTTGCAGGTGATTATTAAGACAGGCTGTACAAAACAGTGTAAAATTCAGCATTTTGACCAAAGTCTTTTCTAATTCCCCTGTCACCTTCTCCTCTTGGTAACAGGCATGCAGATTCAGTGCTCACATCTAGGTGAAGATGTGATGCAGAGTGACTCAAGTTATGTCCAATAATTATAATAATTGTGTTCTTTTAACCACACCTAAAGGGAAGGATCTGCAAGTTTTATAATGCGTAGCTGAGGCAGTCTGTGGCCCCCTGGGGACGAAAGGTCAGAGTACAGGTCCTGGAGTTGCATCCTTTCATTTTACAGATGCAGGAAGGAGGATGCAGAAAGCTTGAGGTCACAGACTACAGGAACAGACAAAGTCATAAAAGAACCCAGAAAATTGTGTTTTGCACCCTGCTCGAACTTTATTCACTAGTCCTTTATGTGCTTCCGGAAGCTGTTCTAAGGCTTCTCCACAGGGTGTGGTCCTCCTTGCCTCCTGGCCTGCCTCTCTCAAGGCCTGAGAGATGGAGCACACTTGAAACACCTACATCAAACTCAAGTTTCTGCACACCAAAGGAAACCATCAACAAAACAAGAAGACAACTAAATGAATGGGAGAAGTAGTCACTAGGGGTCAAGATCCAAAATACATAAAGAACTCATACAGCTTAACACCAAAAAGACAAACAACCCAATTAAAAATGGGTGAAGCACCTGAACAGAAACTTCTCCAAAGAGGACATAGAGGTGACCAACAGATATGTGAAAAGATACTCACCGTCACTATTTATTGAGAAATGCAAATTAAAATAAAACCACAGGACATTGTCTCACACCTATCTGAATGGTTATCATCAATAAATCAATAAACAAGTGTTGGTGAGGATGCAGAGAAAAAGGAAGCCTAATACATTGTTGATGGGAATGCAGATTGGTGCAGCCACTATGAAAAATACTGTGGAGGTTCCTCAAAAAATTAAAAATAGAACTACCTTCTGACCCAGTGATTCCATTTCTTGGCATTTACTCAAGGAAATCCAAAACATTAATTTGAAAAGATATATGCACCCCTATGTTCATTACAATAGATATGATATGGAAGCAACATAAGTGTCCATCAATAGATGATTGGATAAAGAAGACGTGGTACATATATACATGGAGTATTACTTGACCATAAAAAAAGAATAAAATCTTACCATTTTTCACAACATGGATGGGCCTAGAAGTGATTGTGCTAAGTGATAAGACAGAGAAAGACAAGTACCATCTGATTTCACTTATACATGAAATTTAAAAACTAAGTAAATGGAAATGAATTCATAGATACAGAGGAAAAACTGATGGTTGCCTGTTGGGAGGGGGTTGGTGGACTGAGGGTAAAAGGTGAAGGGATTAGAAATACAAATTGGCAGTTACAAAATAGTTATGGGAATGTAAAATACAGCATAGGGAATACAGTTAATAATGTAATAACTATGTATGGTGCACTTATTGGGGGGACCACTTTGTAACGTACATAAATGCCTAACCATTATGCTGCACACCTGAAACTAACATAATATTAAATGTCAACTGTATTTTAAAAATTAAGAAAATACTTAAAGTGAAAGAGAAACTGAACATCTATGCTACCAAACAAGGCAGCTTTGGGATCTAGAAGTATTTTGATGTAAGTTATCTTTCAGAATTGCATTTTTGTCTTCTAAATTTTTCAGTTACTCAACATGACAAATGTAATATTGTCTTCTCCATAAAATACTTATAATCCATTTGGGGGTTTACAGTTTGGTTAGCACAAGTACCACACCTAGAATTCCCAAGAATTGAGAAGTTACTCAGATCAATATGACATGGTTTCTTTTTATTCCTGGCCTGAAATTAAAAACATTTATTTTAAGCAAATGGTAGGAGATGTTTTAAATTTTAAAGAAAAAAATTACAGCAACACACACAAAGACCTATACTACTTGGGAAAAAAATAGAGATGTTGTTTGTTTGGCAACTCTCAATTTTAACCTTCTAAGCTCCTGATCAATTATGAAACATTGACAAGATGAGTTCAAATTGTCAGAGTAGAATGAAATCCTACATTCATATAAATATTTGCTGGATGAGGCAAAATGTATCTGAACAAAATCTACTGTCATTGTTGTCACCACTGCTGTTACCACCATTATCAGACACCACCACCACCACCATGCCTTTTCCTCCATTACCCCACAGGTAGTCGGGCAAAGGACCTACGGAAGCAATGTATTATGGGGAGTTTCCTTTGCACTCCAGGGCCATGTCCTTTCACAGCTAACAAGGTTATGGGGTGGTATAAATAGGGAAATACAGCATTTCTAAACCAATCCACAGCCCAATAATGATACAAAGTTATCTGCTGGGGTAGACCTCAGCTAGCCTACTAGAAGAGTGTAAGAAAGCAATTAACCAAGAGAGTGAAATATGTCAGAAATGACTGTGGTTGAAAATCCTTGGGGAATAATGAGACATATTCTTAAAATTTATTTATGATGGAGAGTGTCAGATTGTGAAGGAGTGGATAGGTAGGTGATGACTAATGTTTCCTGCACAAGGTACAGTCTCAGTATAGTGAGACTGATCCTACCAAGCTTCCATTAAAACCAGTCTCAGAACCAGTAGCTACTCATGGATGATCACTGGCACTGTGCTGGTTAATTTCTAAGACGGCTTCTGTAGCTGAGTAGTGCCCTGATCACAGACAGTTTACAAGCAGAAGCAGTTAGGATAATGGTTCTTCAACACATAGATCTCAAGGAAATTTAATTCTCTGAGCCTCAGTGGCCTCATCTGCAAAGTGGGGATAATGCAGGATAAATTTTAAAATGCATAATTCATTACAGGATCTTCAACACGTTAGAAATAGCCCTGGCTGGTGGCACAGTGGATAAGGCACCAGCTTGTGAACCCAAAGGTCGCTGGTTCGATTCCTGGCCAGGGCACATAACCAGGTTGCAAGCCAGGTCTCCAGCCAGTTCTGTAACTGGAAGCAGGTGAAAGGTAACCATACAATGATGTTTCTCCCCTCTCTGCCTCTCCCTGTTACCCTCTTTCTGAAAAATAATAAAATCTTAAAAAAAAAAAGAAAGAAAGAAAGAAAGAAAGAAAGAAATGAAGATAACATGGACCTTGTTTACTAAGAGAATGCTTGCTGTATCTCTATTAATCTCTTTAAGATCCCTAGGAAATAGGTACTATTATAAACTGCATTTTACGAATGAAAAAACTAAGGCTCAGAAAGGTTAAGATTACATTGCTTGCAAATGATTTCTTCTACTTTTTCACTTTTGAGAGCAACTAGATTTCTTTAATGTGTAAATTGTAACTGGCAATGGTTTTGACATCAATGGAAGATGAAAATCATCCAAATACAAAATATAAATATGGAAGAACCCACTAAACTGAACCAACTGGGCCATTTCAAAAGAAATGCAGTTTTATAATTTTCAAGTACATACAGTGACCAGAGAAATGACTAAGAAGTGCTGGTAGTTCAGGCCCAGATTTAGTAAAGAGATAAAAATGATTAGCATATCTAAGAAGTTCTTGTCTTGCCTACACTTTGAATAAAGTGTTTTATAAATAAAAGAAAACTCAAGTGTTGAAAAACAAATTATTTTCTTTAGTAAGTAAATGCTTTCTTTCAAATATTATTTATACTATTCATTTACTTACTAAGCCATTTTTTCACAGATAGTACAAAGTACTCTTCAGCTCAGTCCCTGAACACATGATAAAAAAAAATATTAGAGATTAAAAATGTTCAAGTTGGGCATGTTCTTGGGTGAGGATTTTTAAAAAATGTTCAAATTAAATGTTATTATTTTTAATCAGCTTAACTTATTTGCCTTTTAATTCTTTAGGATGCACAATGTTCTGCATAAATGTAAATTTAAAAAATGGTTTCAAATGTTACAGTTACCCAAACTTCACTTTAAGAGATTTATTCTGCTATTAACATGAATGGCATAGTATCACCTGTCCTTTTTTTGGTATAGACAGTTCTTGAGGAATGTAATCTTTTCTGAAATGAAATATTTATGTCATTTATTACTATTCCTTGTAGTAGAAACAGGAAAAACAGTCTTTGACAATGCCCTCAGTTGCAGACTGGTGACTCCCATTCACTTCGGTATACCACGCCTGCATGGCCTCACCTGGGTGTGGAAACTTTGAGCTATTGCTGTTAATTCATGGAAGATGTTTTTGCATGATACATTCCTCTTAGAAGTTAATTAATTGTTGCAAAAATAGTAATGAGATTTATTAAATCTGGTCCTGGACGATGCCAAATATTTTGTGGTTTTGTGGGAATATTGCAAAGGTAATTATTGGTATTGTAATAAGTGAGGTCTCAGCAAATCCCAGATGTTGAACACGCGATCATTATTTGGGAGGATAAACAGCAATCTTTTTCCGTCTCTAAAGTACATTCTGCTCTTGATTTGTCTGCATAACTACAGTGAACCATTAGTGGGAACTACTCATAAAGAAAAGAGACTAAGGAACTGCACTTCTTTTCTGCTACCATAAGTGAAACTTCATTTGGTTGATATCCATCCAGAGTTAAATTTTCCATATCCCATAAACTCTGTATCAGTATCTTAATTCCATTTTGATAGGATGTATTTCTTTATAAAACCCTACCAAACATTTGTAAGAACATTTTTATTATGTGGTATCTGGTTTTTACTGCATATTTGTGTATATAACTAAACTTAATGTTCAACAAGCAACTTTTAAGCATCTGCTTTATGCCCAGCACTATCTTCACAAGCAAAGAAAAAGCACTAGGCACTGTTGTTCAAGAACTTTAAGTCTGGGTAGGGAGATAAGATATATTTATACAGAATCATAGAGAGGGAGAGAGAGTTGAAAGGGGCTTCAGAGATAATAGAGTCTTGGGGCTGTATATTCAAACTCCAACTGAGGGTTAACATAAACAAGTGAAGTACCCCGTCCCCTTGGGCACCACCTTGTGCCAGAAAGTCCCTACCTCTTCTCAGTGGACTTGCGGCCATGCAGAAATGTAGTTCTCTCTGTTGTATGGTTTTGTTTGGTTGGTTTTCTTTCCTGAGAGGGTAGAATTCCAAGTTCCCTAAAAGTTTCCCAATTTTTAAACATCGCTAACTAATTGGAGTTTTAGTACGGCCAAATGAAACACATCTGTGGGGCTTATTCAACCTGTAGGCTGCCATTTTGCAATCCCTGGTCTAGACTGACTCTTTCATTTCACAGATGTGGGAAATGGCCTGTCCCAAGTCTGGGAATGTTCTGCAGGGTTCTCAGTCCAAAGTTTTCATCACTTAACTACACCTTCTTTTTTTTCAATAACAATTAGATGACTCAAAAAGAAAAAATATATAGTCATAAAGCAACACATTAAAAATATTTTTAAGCACAAGAAAATATCATGAAAATTATGGGGGTAAATCCTATGGGAAGGAGAAGTAATAGATGGCTCATGGCAGGAAGAATAAGAAAAGGCTTTAAAAAATAATAATTGTATTTATCGTTGTTGTATTATAATTGTTTCATTTCCCCCCATTGCTTTCCCCTGTCCCACCCTCCCTGTCTCCTCTCCCACAGTCAATCCCCTGCTTGTTGTCCTGTCCATGGGTCCTTCACTCTAGCCGCCCCACTGAACCCTTCCCCTGCTTTCCCCTCTCTCCCCCTCCCCGCTAGTCACCCTCATTCTGCTTTTTTTTTTTTTTTTTTTGACACCAATGTATGGTTGCCTTTCACCTGCCTCCAGCTATGGACCCAGCTGGAGCCCCAGCTTGCAGCCTGGTTATGTGCCCTGGCTGGGAATCCAACCAGAAATCTTTGAGTTCACAGGCTGGCGCCTTATTCACTGTGCCACCTGCCAGGGCCTACTACAACCCCCTCCCCTTGTTCCTTTCTGGTTTCTGCTTATTTTGTTCCTTAGTTTCCTGTAGAGAAAAGGCTTTTACAAGTGGCATTTGGGCTAGATCTTGAAGGAAGTAACTGATTAACACTGATAAAAAGTAACACTAAAGGGAATTTAGTAGAGAGGAAGAGAATGAAGAAAACAGGTGACTAAGCATATGCAAATAGACATGAAAAACAGCATAGAGAATGGCTTGGCAAGGGGTAAAAATTATGTCACTATAATCCCATTAACAGTATTCCTCGAGCTCTTAACCTTTGGCCAGGGACTACTCTAGACCCTAGAGCTACAGCCATGGACAAGAAAGCCACAGTCTGGGTTCTTGAGGACCACCCCCTCCTCTCTGCTGGGGCACAAACAATGAATAAACAGGTGAAAAATAATACAAAGTACTATGAATATAATAAAGCTAAGAGAAGTGACAGTGGCAGCTGTGAATGTACAGTCAGCAGGATGATGACGGAAGGCCTCTCTGAGGAGAGAACATTTGCACCAAGTCCAAAACCATGAGAAGAGCTTTCAAGGCAGAAAGAAAGCTACTGCAAAGGGAATTGCTGGGAAGGAAGGCAAGAGTGAGCCTTAGCAGAGCTGCCTGCCGCAAGCGTGGTAGGAAGTGACGTCTGACAACCAGGCAGATACTTCCTGGGCCTGGGTAAGGAGTCTGGAGTGAAAAGAGGTTTCCCTCAGAGAAGTGCCTAATTTGATTACAAGTGGACAGTCGTGAGGAGCTGTCACGTTTCCAAGTTGGAAGACCACTTTGGAAGTGGGCTTGGTGACTAGGAGGAAGAGAATTCTATCAAAATATTAACTTTTAGGGCTTCATGAGACAGATACTGTGAAAAATAAGAAATACAAAATTAGAGAGGCCTTGGGAGTGACCAGTCAGGGCAGGAGAGACGTTTGGAAATTCTTTTTGTATTGATAGAAATTGAGGCTAACAGAGAAACAAAACTTACAGAAGGTAATGTAAAGAAAAGAGGTCAAAAAACTAAACCCTGGGTATATCTACAGCAAGGTTGAGAGTACAGTGTGACTATGTGTTTGTTTTGTTTTGTTTTTCTTAAATTGCTCTGTTTAATCAAGGGGAAAAAATCACAAAGCTCCTTTGTCAACTTGAGCTTGGAAAAAAAAGCTTGTTTGAAATAGGCAGTCATTCTGCATCAATGTAATAAACACTAATATGTTCCACTCTAAGTGTTATTTGAAGCAACATTTAAATGGACAAAACTTAGATTCCGTTGGATGGCTTTTCTCTAATTTTTATTTCCTATTGATGATTACTTAATATTGGAATGTAAATCTGAGTGTTTTCTTAGAGTCTTTGGCCCCTTTCTATAGTCTAGGAAGGCTCAGAGTCCTGAATTTGAAAGTTCTGAGTTTGAAAACAGAACAAAACAAAATTTTAGGCAAAGTTTTAAACCAGATTTTACTCTTAATTTAGCATAGCATTATTTTTATCTTTCAACAACAACAACAAAAATTTTCATACCCACAAATATCTATTGAGTGCCTTCCTGTACGCAAGGATGAAGAGGACATGGTCCCTGTCATCATGGAGCTCATGATCTCATCCACAAAAACAAAATTTGATAATATCTTCAATAGCAGAGGAATATTCTTTATCAAAGCATAAAACAGGCGCTAATTTAGAGAAGCAGCAGTTTGATTGTTTAGTAGTACCACCTTTAGCCCTTGTGAATTCCTCTTAAAAAGTAGAATTGAACTCATAAAATAAAGGTAGAAAAAAGATCAAGGACTAATTTTGCCATTCAAAATGCCAAATTGTGCCTTTCTCAAGGAAATTCGGAGAAAATTAGTAAGGTCAGGTAGGAAAATTCTAAAGGATTTTTTTCAGTTATTTAAAAAGTGTTTCCACTTTTTTGTTTTGATTTCAAAGAATATCACCATTGCTTTTGTAAATATTTGTTCATCAGTGCACATTATGAAGAATTCAAACAATGCACACAGTACAAATTTGAACATGAAAATAATCATCTCGCTTTCCACCACTTTATAATGATATTATCATCATTAAGATTAGAAAACCATTACCTAGATGCTTTCAATGCATATACACAGATGGAAGGATTGGTTGATAGAAGGGTAGAAAAGGAGTAGGAAGATGAAGAGTACTGTTATAAAAGTTAGGCTTTGTGGAGCTACTTTTAATAAAGTATGTTACATATAATTGTATGTACAAATCTCAATAGAAGAAAAAGGAAAAAAGAAAAATGGGTGGAATTAAGTGTCAGAATTTTAGAACATCAGATGTACTAATCTTTATGACTTTGGTGTTTATTAGCTTTTTAAACATGTGATGTTAAGGTACACTTCATTTTGATATATTACCTTTATTCACCTTCCATGTTTAATCCAATTTAGTTATAACTTATGAGATTGCTTTCTATCATAAGGACATGTTTTATGTGAAAACTAACAAGGATAATGTAGAAGAAACAGGCTTTTGCATGGTTCTGGTACGCGTAAATTTCAGTTAGCACATTTTAATTTTATAACACCAGTGCCCTGGTAACATTGTTCAAATTTTAGTTACCATGCTGTATGATATATTTGCTCCTAGCACTTCAGTACACCAATCACCAAGTAAATAACAGATGTACCTTATGATCTATGACCAATCTCATCACTTCCTCCCAAGCCTGTATAGTCTGAACCTGTGATTCAGTTCACCCACCAATAGCAAAGTGGGCAGTGGCATTGCCTTCCTGTCTCCCAGAGATGAACCTCTGTGACAAGTTACAGAGATGGTTAATCAGAAGAGTGACATGACCAACAAAGATGAAAGTGCACCAAAGTAATAAAAAGAGATAATGCTGGAAGTGAAACTTGAATCCAGAGTTATAGAAGAGGATTATAGAAAAAGCAGCTGACCATGGAATGTTGACATGGCTGCACTGTGAACTTCTCTAGATATGCAGCCAAGGTCACCTAGTGAAGGTGAATTCTGACATGAATGAGGAATGTGGTTGGGATGAAAGGGGTGATCTTGTCCCAGAGGAAGGGACTCCAGAAAAATACTTGACTTTAAAGAAACCCTTGGAGATATTTCATGACATTGAACATGGGAAGGATAAAATGTTGGAAGCTGATCTAGATTTAGAAAGGAATATAATAGTTTTGCCAAGGTGTAGAAAACATGTATAATAAGTTATATAATGAGAAGAAAGCAGGCGCTGTTGAAACTGCTTTTGATACATTTTTACAAGAAAATAAAATACTTTAATCCAAGATATTTCTAGTGTTTTAAATTATAGGTTACTCAGTGCTAGTTTTTACTATTTTTTCATTTCTGTGCATATTAGTAATTGGCCTTGTGGAGTTTTTAATGTTTTCACAAAATTTTCTATAGGTCATGAAATAATCATGGTTTTTCTATTGATTATTAAAATCACTTTGCATGGCTTTCAGCTTGCATAACCATTTTTATTATCCCACACTCACACAAAGTAAGGTCTGCCCGTATTTAATTATATTGTGCAAATTGGCACTTAAATATATTTTGTCCCCATTTTGGGTGTCTTGACTTCTCACCTGAATTTTAAACTGCTTACATGCAGAAATAAGGCAAACCCACTACTCCTTCTACATCATCTACTCCACCTAGCATAACATTGACTGTTTGGTAAATGCTTAAATAGTATTTATTGGTTTACTAATTAGTTATCCTAATGTTGAATAATAGGGCTTTTATAAAGTCTCCAGTCATAATAATAAATATTATTCCTTTCATTAGAGTATAAGCTTTACCCACTTTACTTTTCACTGTTAGGGTAACAAAGTATGGCTCCCAGGTGGCACCCCTCCAGCTCCAGGGTCCACTGGTCCTCTGGATGATCACACACATGGGCTGGTGGATTTGCTGTGTGCATACCCTGTACAATCCCCACCCCTAGCATCTAGAACAATGTTTACCATGCCAAAGCATAAGATAAATATTATTCAATGAATTTACTTAATCATAATTCCTAGGGCTGTGCATTGCACATTACTTTGTGCCAGATGTTTTACATACATGGTCTTAGTTTGTCCTTAGAACAATCCCATAGACCCTTTTATACAGATGAGAAAAACTTGGTCAGAGAGATTAAGTGACTCATTCAACCAGGAGATGCTAGAGTTGGAATCTGAATATAGTGCTGTTTGATTCTAATGTGTCTCACCCACTACACTGATAATAAACTGACATCAGTGACCTCAAATTATGTGTAAATGAATGAGAAAGAGATGATGCAATTAAAATTTTTCTTTAAATTAAGTTCCTTTCTATCAAAGACCGATTTTGACAAGGGAAGTACTTCTTATTAAATTTATTCTTTCATAACCTTCCATTTTTAATTTCCTTTATGTTATTATTTTTAAAAACCAATTTTTAAACAACAATCATAAAAATCTACTTCCTATAATATTAGCTAAAAGCAGAAAAGGCCAAAAGTGATATCATGATTATTTAGAACAGTCTCTCTACTCTCATATAAGCCATGTTATGAAGCTGTCTTGGTATGTAAAAGAATGTGTGTGTGCATGTAAGCAATACCTCTTATATGTACAACGTTCATACGTATATGCTATTTGGTAGAAAGAGTCTGAATTTACTGTTGAACAGAATATTGCCTACTACCTACCAAATGCCCTTCTTTGTCTCTTTTTACAGCCTTTGGTGCAAAACCTATTTTGTGTGATATGAGTATTGCTACCCTAGCTTTTGTTTCATTTCCATTTGCTTGAAATATTTTTTCTATCCTTTCTCTTTCAGTCTGTGTAGAGCTTTTGTTCTGAGGTGGGTCTCTTACAGACAGCATATATGTGGCTCATGTTTTCTTATCTATTCAGCTACCCTGTGTCTTGATTGGTGCATTTAATCCATTTACATTTAAGGTTATTATTAATAGGTACTTATTCATTGCCATTTTCCCCCTTTGTACCTATATTCCTCTCTGTCTCTCTCTGTATACTCATCTTCTTAAAGCAGACCCTTTAGCGTCTCTTGCAATGCTGGTTTGGTGGAGATGTATTTTAGCCTCCTTTTGTCTGGGAAACCCCTTATTTCATCTTCCATTTTGAATAAGAGCCTTGTTGGGTAGAGTAATCTTGATTGTAGGCCTTTGTCTTTCATTGCTTGGAATATTTTTTGTCATTCCCTTCTGACTTACAGTGTTTCTGTTGAGAAATCAGCTAATAAACTTATCAGAACTCCCTGTGTGTTATTAGCTGTTTCTCTCTTGCTGCTTTTAGGATTCTCTCTTTGTCTCTGAAATTTGACATTTTAAATATGATGTGTCTTGGAGTGGGCCTGTTTGGGTTCATCTTCATTGGGACCCTCTGTAACTCCTGCACTTATGTGACTTTTTCTCTCATCAAATTAGGGAAGTTTTCTGTCATTACTTTTCCAAACAGATTTTCTATCCCTTGCTCCTCTTTTTCTCCTTCTGGTATCCCTGTGACACAGATAATATTGTGTTTCATGTTGTCCTGAAGCTCTCTTCAAACCTCTTTTCTTTTTCAGTCTTTTTAAATTTTGTTGCACTGTCTGGGCATTTTTTTCTGCATTGTCCTCCTGCTTTCTGATCTGATCCTCTGCTTCTTCAAGCCTACTTTTGATTTCTTCTACTGTGTTCTTCAGTTTGGAAATTATATATTCTTCATTTCCTCCTGGCTTTTATTGATAGTTTCTATGTCCTTTTTGATGCTGGTGTAATTTTTAGTAAGTTCCTTGTAGCTTACCTGGAGTTCTTCATAATTCCCCTGGAGTTGTTTGTAGTTTTCTTTGAGCTGGCTGAGCTCATTGAGCTTCTCTATCATCATTATTTTAAATTTCCTGTCTGATAGTTTGCTTGCCTCTGTTTCATTTAGGACTCTTTTAGGGGATTCCTCCTTTCCTTTCAATGGAGGATTGTTTCTTTTTCTCCCCATTTAAGGTGACTCTTCTTGTTTGTTTTTGCTTCTTAGACTGATCAGCTTTGACATCCTGACTTTGTGGTGTGACCTTCTGTGGTAGGAGATCTGTGGGATTCAGTGGTGCAGTCTCCTTGATCTCCCAAACTTGATGCTCTTGGAATGCCATTTATGCTGTTTATTTAGGCTGTCTAGATGTACTTCGGTTTTGGTCATTGTGTTGCTCTTTCATGGGTCCTTCCCTCCAGCTGGCTGACTGAGTGTCACTCTGCCCACCACTTCTTACCTGGCCTACTAGCTAATTTCTCTGTCTCCTCCATCTGTCTCTGTCTCTCTCCCTCTTTGTTTTCTCTGAATGTTTTGCTCTTGGCCAATGGCCCCACTTCCATCCCTTTTCTCTAGATTTCTGTGCTAAAACTGCTTTTTAAAATCAGGCTCTTACTCTTTGGTGTTTGCTTTACTCTTAGACTTTTTGCTGTGTGCTTTTCCCAGTGCTCTTTTCTGGTAGTTCATTTTGTCATCCTTCAAACCTTTTTTTTTTTCCCCTCATCCTTCAAATCTTTATTTATCTTTCTCTTTTCATGAGGCGATCTATTATCTTCAATTGCATTTAGTAAATGCTCAGTTAAGATGGTACCTTGGCCTGTGTTTTAGTGGAGAGGACATTAAACAAAATAGTAAATAAAGGAATAAGCAATATAAAGTTTGACAGATAAGTGCTATTATAAAGGAGGAACATCTTTTCCTCTACTCTCTTATGTTGTTTAGCTGGGGACTGCAAATTAAGCTAACAAATGACAAATGAACAGGGGGAAAAGCATACACAACTTATCTGAATTAATGTTTTTACATGGCATGGGCAGGGGCTTCATAGGAAAGATATTAAATTCCCGAAGAAGCAGTTAGCCCCAGAAGCTTACATAGCACCTCAATAAAAGAAGATACATTATAAAGAAGTAACTAGACAAAGGAAAAGGGTTGGCTTCTGGGGTAGTACACTAAGAGAAAGAGCCTAGAAAATATACAGAGGAAACTAAAGGAAGATAATGGTTATTTTTAATAAGATTTGTTTGTGCAGGGCTCATCTTGGTGTCAACTCTCCATCTCCTGTGAAAAGAATATTGTCTTCCTCCTGGTACCAGAAGGACATCTTTCTCACAGGAAGTTGATGCCCTGCTTTTAGGCAGAAAGGGGGAAGGACGGAGTCTTCTTCCTGCCTCTGTGGTTTTTCAGTTGCCTTCAGCTCAAAAACTAGCATGCCAGAGCAGCGTGTTTGGGGGTGTTCGTTCCAGTCCCCTACCTCTGCAAACAAAAAGCCAGCACCGTGATGGGATAGGGATGCACTACTGTAAATAGGGTGATTAGAGGAGGGTTTTTCTTCGGAAATGATACTCGCTCTGAGAACTGAAAACTCGTATCTTGGGCGGTCAAGTCAAGATGCCAGGCAAAAAGAACAGCATTGCTACTCGGTGGCAGCTATGAACTTGTTCTGCGGAAGAACAAGAGGCCAGAGGGTCAGAGGTGGGTGATCAAGGATGAGCAAGGAGAAAGGAGGGTTAGGGAAAATAGGGGCAAAGGGAAGGAATCTGGGTGTTATTCCAAATGTAATGGGGACCCTGCTGGAGTTTTAACTGGAGGATTTAAATAGAAGAGTGATGTAAGCCAGTGTGTCAAAAAAATAAAACTCACTCAGAAAACGTGTGAAAAATAGATTTTCAGGAGATGGAAGGATATCTAGTTGGGAGATGGATGTAATAGTTAGTCCAGGTGAGAGATGGTGATGGTTGGACTAGGTGGTAGCAGTGGAGACAGAAAAGATACATAGATTTAGAATACATTTTGGAAGTAGAACCACCAGGAGTTGCTGATGAAGTAGGTGGGCATAGAAAAAGGGGAAAGGAAGGTATAAAAAAAGGCTCTACAGATTTGGGCTTGACCCCTGTGGTGTGTTTACAGGGCTAGGGAGGAGCAGAAGAGGAGCAGGAGGGGGAAGAGGAATTAAGAGTTTGGTTTGCACGAGGTCAACATGACACTCCAGTTAGATATTCCAGGGGAGAGGTTTAGAGGTCAGTGTGGGCATCTTTTGCCCCTAGGTTTGGAGAAGAGTTTAAAGAGCGAACAGCTTAAGGAAAATAACAACACATCTATCCTTTTTTTTTTTTTAAATACATTGTTTTTGTTTGTTTGTTTTTTGTAAAGATTTTATTATTTTCAGAGAGAGGGGAAGGGAGAAAGGCAGAGAGGGAGAGAAATATCAATGTATGGTTGCCTTTCACCTGCCTCCAGCTATGGACCTGGCTGGAGACCCAGCTTGCAACCTGGATATGTGCCTTGGCTGAACACATCTTGAAATTGGAATTACAGTTTCATATATCTATGTCTGGATCAACTGCTTCATTTTGGAAAGCAAAATAACTGGTGACAGCAGGTTGCTATGAGAGGGCACATTTGACACTTGTCAAATCAGCGTAGATGGTATTTTTCAGAGCAAGGTTCTCCAAGTATGCATCCCAGAATGTTCCAAACAATTTTCTAGTGGATTCTGAAATTAGACTGACTGAGTGGATTTAACCCCCCACTCCGTCACTGACTTACCAGCATCAGTGTTTTCTTAGGTGTAAAATGGAGATAACATCGACCTTACAAGGTTGATTTCATCAGCAGCCACTTGTGGCTTCTGTGAACATTATGTTAAAGGAGACAGGAGAGCATTACTGCTATTTGTCTACAGCTCTCAGAATTGGCCGAGGTCTGAGCTGGGTTGGCCTAAAAGGTGCTGGCTGAAGTGCTCAGCCCTGCACTCCAGGGAAAGTTCAGGCCCTTCCATCACCTCCTCCTCCACTCTGAGATGTGCTGTGAAGATAGAGAGGTCAGCCTGGCAACCTGGAGTGGCTGATCATTTCACAAGGTCACAGAAGGGTGGGGAATTGATCCAAGTCTCAGCCTGGGGCTAGTAAACTAGCCTTGAGAGACTCATGTCCCTAATGCGGTGGTTCTCAAACATGTGTCCCCTGGAGGGCTTGTTCAAGCATAGATTACTGGGCCCCACTCCCAGAATTTTAAATTCAGTAGGTATTGGATGAGGCCCAAGAATTTGTATTCTAGCAAGTTTCCAGATGCTACAGATGCTCCAAGGGCATCTGTACTTTAAAGGAACCCCACTTTAAAGGAACCCCTGACCCCCCGCATCCCAGAGACTTGGGCATATGTGTGACTGGGTTGTCCTATTCTGCACGTTGTTATCCATATCAGTAACATTGTTAACAACAAATACACCACCTTCCACCTGTGGGCAAAATTGCCTCTAAATACACTTCTCTCAGCTGCAGAGAGAAACTTATAACCCTGGCTTTCAACATCAATTGAAATTAAAATCACAGAAGAAGTGAAAAACATAGAAAAGTAGGAAAGTGCCTTAAAAAGCACCAACCCAGGACCTGGCCTCCCCAGCAGGCCCCCTGCATCTGCATTAGATTGGAAGCACCCACAGGCATCAGGCCCAGGCCTCAGGCTGGACCTGAACTACCACAGCCTTTGTTCGTGCTCTCTCTGAAATGGTACCCTTCCTCACGGAGCCTTGCGTGGAATACCTTAAGAATTCCATCTGGGGCTTTTCATTATACCGCAGGCAGTATAAAGAGAAGCCTTGGACTTTCTCTTCGTCTCAGCCCTAAAAGACTCATTTCTACATTGTGGATAACAAGAATAAGGTATTTTTATTCTTTAATGCATTCTGAATAGTGTCCTTTTCCTCCCTATTTCCTGGAGGAAAGTCATCCTTCAAGTTAGCTTCCTTTGGTTCCTCTGAACCTAGATCTTCCTGTCAGAGCCTGTAGGGTTTCCTCCTCAAAGGTTTTCTTGCTGTCTGACTGGCACCTAAATCTTCTTTGTCATTGTGTCACAATCTCTTTGGCTTTCCCCCTCCTCCCGAGCTCTCTCTGTGCTTTCCGGAATTCCCAGCCTTAACAGCCGGGTCAAATGATGCTGCAATAACAAACCACCCTGATATTCTAGTGGTTCACAACAAAAGTTGTTTTCTGATTTATTTCATGTTCTGATTCATGTTAACAGCAGGTCATCTTCAGGTCTGTTCCATATCATCTTTATTTTAGCTCTTAGACTGAAGGAGCAAGCTCTACCTATGACTCATTGGTCAGAGAGAAAAGCCATGGCAGAACCATGCAATGGCTTTTAAAGCTTCTACTAGAAATGTCAAATGTCCCTTGAAGTCACATTTCATTAGTCAAAGGGAGTCAGAAAGTCAAACCTAATAATACTGGTGTGTGGGAAGTATAATCTTCTCTTAGTATAATCCTCCTCACAATATAGTCCTCCCACTGGGAAGGGCTGGTAGGGAGGACTGGGACTTCATTTGTTTTTACAAACTGACATAAACTGAATTCTAATTTTAGGTGTCTAGGAAATTCAAGGTAGTAGTGACCTGCTCCTTTCGCTGCCTCCCTGTTGTCACTGCCCAATGTATTTATTTTCTTCTTTCTGTCATTCGAATCCTAATCAGCTTCTTTGGATTCTACAAATGATCTTAAACCATCTTTGGCGAGAGATTGGGAAAAGGAAGAACGAAGTGAAACAAGAAGAGGAAAAGAAGCTACTTTACTTAAGAACCTTAAACTAAGGTATTTCTATAGAAGAGAATAAAACTATGCTCCCAAAGAAAAGATTATCTGCCCTCCTCGGCATCGATGAATGACATCACCAGTTGTCAGTGACCAGTGCTTGTCACTGGCCATGTTTGTTGTGAGATCATGCATAGATTTGGGGTTACTTTGTGAACATGCTTGACTCCTTCGTATTCAGAAAGTGCAAAGGCTATGGGACTGTTGGAAGAGCTAGTAAGAAGACACATATGGCTATGATGGAAACAAAAGTGTAGAGAATAAACATTTGAAATGAGGAGAAAATGATGAGAGCTGCATGTGTGTAAAGGATGAATTGTTTCACAGAAGGAACAGTTCTGAAGGACAAAAAGAATCAGGCAGCAATGGAAGAGCCGGGCTTCGCAATCAAGAGCAATCAGCCAGCGATGAGGCAAAGTGATTAACAAAATGGAAAACCTGGCGCACTAGTTAGATGATCAGAATCAACACAGATGTCCTTTAGCCTGTGTTAATTCAGGAGAAGGCCAAGAGTTCGCCTGAGAACTTTAAAGGATAAATATGTTTGTGGTAGACCAAGGCCAGGCCTGCTTGCAAAAAGAAGTGGAAAACTCCTACACCCTGCCGCCCAGGTGTAGATAAAGAGCGATTGCTCCAGGCTGGGCATAGCAAGCATTTCAAGGTCTAGTATCTGGACATTAGCCTGAATGAAGTAGCTCACTGAGTAACTCCATTTTTGCCTTATATGGTAGCATAAATTGTTTCTGGTTGCTAACGTGGCTGGAGGTATGAACCAGAGCACGCCCCCACTTCTGGGCTCCCCTGACCTCCCAGACATCTCTCTCTCTTCAGGCTGCCAAGACCATCAAATTTATGGTGTCTCTGTGAAAAACCAAGGAGGCAATGGTGAGCTGCATTTGCCTTACCTCATGCCTATCCTCTGCTCTGAACTATGCCACTTTGGAAATGAATCAAAGTGCAGCCTCTTTGAACTGCGCTTACAATGTCCTTCTTGCCCGTCCCACCTAGACCAGGCTCCATGTTGTGCCTGCGTGGGGTGAAAGTACTGCCCAGGAAGCTTTTGTTAAAAACTATGCGTGGTCCATTAGTTCAAGGCCCGGTCTCATCTGCACTGTCAAATAAGTAGTAAGTGCAGATATTACATCTCCTGAGGTCAGGGGATTACTGTACTACCTCGAGGGTTTTTCAAAGATCTATTTTGGTGGAGAAAATGCCCAATAGTACATACATATCCATAGAGAGAGGACAAGTGCATCTGATTTAAAGGTTTGGAGAACCATGTAACCCCTATTACGTAGAAATGTATTCATTTATTGTAAGTTTAAACTCCTCTTAGTCATATTGGAGGGTGGCAAGGGGACCCAAGTCCCACCTGCTTGGTCTCTCCCTTTCCCTCTGAAAACCTCTTCACAGCCACCCTTACAAACCCGAGGCCTCCTTACAACACAGTACGAGCATCGTTGCCCTACCTTATGCAATGTTGGCAAATTATAGTCTGAACTGGGGCAGCTTTGAGCATGAAAGGAAGCATGATTGGTAATTATGCTGGACAACAGACAGAACCTGGGACCATCTTGGAAAACCGGGGTTATATTCACTTTATAGATATCCTAATCCCAGTATTTGCCTGCCTGAGGCTCCTTCCAAAGGGATACTGTTCTGTCCTGTCCCGGCTGCTGGAGAGGTAGCCCTAGTTCCTCAGGCTGACCCTAAGCCCCAGGCTGGAGAGTAGCTGGGCACATGCACCAAGGCAGTTGAGTAACCCCGGGCTAGTGACCCTGGGAGACCTTGATTAGACTTGGCTGGACACGACTAGCCTGGTCAAACAGGTTCTCTCTCTCACCAGTTGGAAATAGTGACCAAAAGAAGCTGGGGGGAATAGTGATTCTATTTTCCCCCACATTGTTAACATGTGGAACACACACTACCACTGTCAGTAACATCTGTCTTTACACTGCAGCCATTGTCAGCTGTGAGGGAGTGGGGGAGCAGCCATGTGAAAATCTCCAGCAATGTCTGCTAAAACCACGAATGTACACATCCTTGACCAAGTCATTTCAAGTCTAGAAATTTATCCAACAGACATCCTTGCACACTTGCAAAATGATACATTTAAAGGCTATTCTTGCAGTAATGTTTTAGCACAAAAATGACCCCCAAAAACCCATTTAAATGTTGATCAGTAGGGAAATTATTATGTTATGTTAGTAATAAGCATATATTCATAAAGTGTTAAAACATAAATGTACTAAATGGAATGAGCTTCAAGATATGTTAAGTGAAAAAAGCAAGGTACCAAAGAGTGTAAACAGTACACTAAAATTTGTATAAAAGGTGAGGCAGAGGAAATATGTTTTTGCTTGTATATGCATAAAATAATAAGGGAGGGAAATCAGATGGTTGGGAGAGTTTTTACTGTACACTCTTTTATACTTGTTGCATTTTGAACCAGATGAATTTATGAACTATTTTGGAAATGAGTAAATAAAATTAAAGGTCTAGGATACATGACAGCTTTTATGTAGGAATTTTTAAAAATTTGACTTAGAAACATTCATTTTAATCTTGCCAACAAGGCCACCCAAGATCCTCTTGGGCACAATGGACTCAGGAACACAGAGATGTGGGGACTGGCAGTTTGGGGATTGGGTGGTAAAGGCCTGACCCATTAGCAAACGTGTGCTAGGCACTGTGAAGATTACCAACAAATAAAAACAACTTGCGGTTGCACAATGATGTGAATATACTTACCAGTATTAACCTTACACTTAAAACTGATTAAAAGGGTAAATGTTTTGGTATGTTTTCTTACCATAATTTTAAAAACAAGGTAATAAAAGAACAAAACAAAATTTAAAAATGTATATATCTACTTCGAGCCTGTATATAATCCAGTATTTTAGCCTAGATGATGTTTGACAGGTGTTTGATAAATGGTATATAACTGGCAGAAGAGAAATAAGAACAGTAAGTTAAAATCCAAATGGAGTGAAATAATTGTTATGATAAAGGGATAAGCCAAGTGTTGAACGAGAGTGGAGGAAGGCCTAGTAGTTCTGATGGAGAGGATCAGGGATATGTACAGTGTGATGGAGAAGGACAAAATGAAGACATTTGGACCTTGAAGTACTGGATCCATTCCTGGCTTGACACTTACTGGCTAAGTGACTTCATTCTTCCTTGCCTCCTTGTATAAAGAGCTGATATCATCCACTGTTCAGGGCTGGTGTCCATTGTAAATGAGGTAACTCAAATAGAGCACCAAGCAGGATGCTGGGCACACGGTGTATGCTTTACATATGTTGGTCCCCCACTGAGATTCCATGAAACCCTTGAAGAATGATTAGAAATTTGATAGTCTGGAAAAAGTCTAAGAAAAAGGCATTTCAACTCAACAACTCAAAAGACAATTACAATTTGTTGAGTCAAGCAAGAGTAGCCTTGGGATTTTCATAAAACCCATCAGGGAACTTAGGGAGCCCTTGAATGTGGCTATATGCCAGCGTAAAGACCTGGGTGTGGGTTCTTCCTTACTTATTTCTTCTTTCGTTTTGTTTCTGCTCATGTTGTTCTTTTGACTTCTTATAGTTCTCCTTCAACCCTCTCCTCCTTACCTTCCCCCTCCATCTTCCCCTTTTTCTGTTTAAATGTCAGAAGATGGATTCTATTCTAAAAACTATCAATAGTTTTCCAGATAATCTTCAGAATATTACATAATTTTTATAAAACAGCACAGTTTCATAGGAGTTAAGACCTGGAAGGCACATGATTTCAATTTTAAAATAGGGAGGAGAGAGTTATTTACTCCACTGTGTAATGAGTGCTTATTAGGTGCTTCACATGTAGTACTATGATTTCTCACAACTGCAAGGCACATATTAATCCCATTTTATAGATTAAAAAATCAAATCCAGAGATGTTTAGCGTCTAGACTTAGTGGAACCAGGATTTGAGCTGAAGTCTCAGTTCAAAGACCAGGGTCATTCCTGTGTGCCCTCTTCCATTCCCGAATTCATTAGTTTTCTCTGGTCTCCCATCTCTAGTGCATAGCCATGCTTGCAGTCTTTAGTTCTGGAAGTCCTAGTTGTGGTTAACAGAAAGGAGTGATTGGGATAGGTCATCTATCTAAACAAGAAAAATTACAATAGTATTACTATCTATTGGTTCCGAGAGTGGAATTTTATTTAGTACATGCCAAAGTTATTAACAGCTTATTAAAGTACATGAAAGACACAGGAATGCCTTTGATTCCACCAGATTCTCATAATGATTAATAGTGAACCCTCCTCCCAGAATTGTTTTGTTTTGAATGCCTAAAGTCATGTAGCTGACCTATTTCTGTTACTCCTTTTTGCTTAAACCTACTTATGCAGTGAACAGAATTATCACCATGCAGAAAAACATGGAGAGTCCATCCTTCACACTCAGGAGAAAAATGTATTTTTTTGAGGATTTAACAACTATTGTACATACTTTATTCAGTTGTTCTCTTAGCAATTTACAGGGATTGTTAAGAAGCTTGTCTGCATCTAGGCTGGAGGCCTGCTTTAAAAGCTGGTATGTATTCTTCAGTATTTCGAGTATGATTTGTAAACCTCAACAGTTTGTTAACTGAACTTTGAACATGTTTGAATACAACTAGAACTGAAACAACTTCTTGGGGACTTTGTTTAGAAGAGAAATGGTTCAAGTGTGATAGTGTACAACTGCCTGATTATCCTTTGTTTTTAATTTTTATGAAATGCTTCTCTCTGGCCTGTGATGTTCTGACATAACATTACCTTGGTATCTACATACGCATACCGGGATTTCTTAACACATTTCTAAGACAACTTTGCCCCTGGGGGAAGACAAGATTTAAATGTTAAAAGAGGAGGAAAATCATAGGGTTTTGCTAGGATTATAGAATATCTGTCATGGAAATGGCTTTAGAGAATATTTATCCAAAGCTTTCATTTTATAGATAAGGAAAATAAGACCCAGGGACGCAAAGTTACATACCCAAGGTCACACAGCTGGATAGTCACAGAGACAGGGTTGGAATCCATTTCTTCCGACTTTCTGGTTAAGATATGGTAGATTGATCAGAGGGAGCAAGCCTTAAAACAATTTGAGGAAAACATGCCACTTTCAAACAAAGTTCCCTTGCTGCTGGCTACATTCTGCTCCCTCATCAGTTTTCTTATCAAATCCTCTTGGTTGAAGCTTAGAGGCAGACTACTTGGCGCCTTTTACCTCCCTTCAGCCTGTCCTGAATCCTTCCCCAGTTCGACTCCAATTCTTACCCATAATGCTGCCGCTTCCTAGTGGGAAAATATTTTACAAACCTGCTCAAAATTCAAAGGTCATTGAGTGAGGCAAAAGGCTAATTGTGAAAATGCAGACAATGGAAGAGAGGATGGCATTTTTAAAATTATATTCAGTAAGTAACGCTCGTTGGGAGAGGGGAGAGCTTAGTTGGAGTTTTTTTTTTTTTTTATCCTTGAAATAACCATGTAGGCCACTGTCAACCACCTGACCGTACAGTCACCTTTGTGTAAAGTCAAGCTGAAAATCCCTAGTAAAGAACTGCCCTTTCAACCTGTAAAACAACTAGTATTTTAAATAGTTCTTTACTGTTTACCAAGTACTTGCACATCCATTTCCTCTTTGGGTCACAAACAACAGTGTGAGCTCTGTGTAATCTGTGTCCTTATTTAGAAGAAAAATAGAGGTTCCAAGTTAGAGATTTACTCAGGGTAGATATAAATCTAGGTCTTCTAATTCTATAAATCCCATATTCTTTTCATTCACCACTTGGTCTTCCAAAAAGCCCAACAGCAAACCTTCACAGTTTTAGGACTGGGGGAAATTGGGCCAAATCTGTTTAGGAGGTGAGATGGTTATTTTTATGTGCCATCTGCAACAGGTCCAGGCTGCTCCGCTGCTTGGGTATATGATCCTGGAAGGTATTGTTGCTATTCCAAGCAACTATTTCCCAGATGCTGTGGCAGGTGGGGTCAGAATGTGAAGCACACTAGATAGAACAGGGCCAGTTTTTTAAATTTATTTTATATTTTATTTCATTATTTCTAGAAAGAGGGGAAGGGAGAGAGGCAGAGAGGGAGAGAGACATCAATGTATGGTTGCCTTTCACCTGACTCCAGCCACAGATCTGACTGGAGACCTGGTTTGCAACCTTGTTATGTGCCCTGGCTGGGGAGGGCCAGTTTTGCATGGTACAAATGATAGTGCAGACTTGCTGACTCTTTTATTTAGTTATAAAATGCTTCTCTCTTGCATACATAGACACAGAAATTTTATTGCTGCAGGAAGTGGGCTTCCTAATTTAAATCCCCTACTGGTCTCCCTGATCATAGGACCTATAGAGTCCTCTTTTGGACCTGGAAAAGCAAAGTACAAATATTTCCTTTGGGCAGCTCAATAATAAGGGAGGAGAAGGGAAAGGGGGTGGGCTACTCTTTCAAACTCAGATGTCACTTTATCTTCTTTCCTTGGGCAGAGTAAATAAGACTTCCAGAGGAGCCAAATGATTACATCATGGAATTCCCTCCACATGGAAGGAAACCTCAGGAATGTAAAGACAGGTCCCATATGTAAAGAAATCCAAGTTAGTGAAGAGAATACATGACTTAACATGGGTGAAACACTTAGGGCCTGGTCTAGAGTCAGTACTTGATTAATGGGAAGCTTTTTTAATTGGAAACCCACAGACTTATTTCTTGTCTCAGCTCCTCCATTCAGTGTGTGATTCAGGGCAAGAGATCACATCAGTCATCTCAACTGCTGAATTCCCAGAATTGATACTGGTGTCCTGTATAGTACCTGTAATAGTATCAACAACAGTAACTTTTATTATTATCCTCACCTAAGGACATTTGTTCATTGCTTTTAGAGAGAGAGGAAGATGAGGAGAGAGAGAGAAAGAAACTTCAATCTATTGCCTCCTGCGCCCCAACTGGGGACCCAATTGGTAACCTAGGCTTGTGCCCTGACCAGGAATCGAACCCGCAACCTTTAGGTTCATGGGATAATGCTCCAACCAACTGAGCCACACCAACCAGGGCAACAGTGATCCCCTACACCCAACAGTGATTCTTAATAAATTATCTTCTGAATGTGCTTCTTCATTCACAAAATGAGGAATTTAATGTTGATGACAACTTTCTTCTTTATTCTCATGATCTACGATAGGGAGACTTGGCAAGTCTGATACACTTTTGTGTTTTTAGTCTAAAAAAAAAAAATGGCAGAAGGATTTGCTTCAAGCAATGGTGCTTAAGTCTTTGTACAATGAAATCTAATGTTCAGAAAGGGAAATTCATTTAGAATAGTAACATAGGTATAATTCTCTAATAACGTTAGGGTTAATTTTTTCTACTCCCTAAATATACTGGTCAATTTGAGTAACAGAGCCAGCATTTTCTTTCATTTCTTATCATTGAAAAGATTCATTCGGGGGCAATTAAAAGCTTATCTCTATTAGTCCATTGTCCATAGCTATGCTACTATAAGGTCGTCTCACTTTAAAAGTTTAGAATTTTATAAAACAAAACCAATGGCTCCAAGCAGATTTTTTGTTTTAGAAAATAATATGTTTCTTGCCCACTAAGCAAGAACTTTAATTGTTCCCATCTTAGAATGAGAAAGTAGGCTCAGGTACTGATATGACCAGCAAACAGAGCTAGTAAATCGCTGAGCTTAATTCTGAGCACTTTTAAAGGTGCCTTTGCATTTTATTATCTTAATAAGTGATTGGTATTTAGAACCAGGTGCACCATCGTCTACTATGAAGCAGAAAGTTTTTCTGCTCCAGAAGAGGGCATGCACAAAATACAGAATTCAGAACTTTTTCATGAGGTAATATAACATTTCTTATTGACATCTGAACAGCTTTGCCAACAAAGGCAAATACTCAAAATCTGAAGTGGACAGCCTCAAAAAGCACAGTGAAAAATACTACATTAGCTGACTGATTTCAGCAACTCGAAAAACAAGGATTCTTCAAGACTCAGATCTCCTCTATGACCTGCTGTTTCAGTTTGGAGTCTAAAAGACTATCTGTCTACTGAGTGTCTGACTTATTTCCCGGTCAGACAGGAACTGGAATTTGAACTTTGCTCTCCAAAAGCCAAAGGCCAACTAATTTAGAAGGAGACTCTCAAAAATCAATGATGGTTTCTTCTAGTTTCATTACTTCTGTCTAAGGTGATTAAAGGATTTGATTCTCAGATAACCATGATCCTTTATTGCTGTTTTTACAAATCACATTAATTTCTATACTGAGTCCTGATCACTTATTGCATTCCTGGGGCAAGTCTGGATTCATGCGGCATTCCAACCCTGAGTGCCTTTTCAAGTTTCCAACAGAATACTGTGCCGGTGAGTGATGATACCTTTATTGTAGTAGCCCCAAGGTGTGGAAGTTGTTTCCTGTGGCCTAGGCTCAGCCCGACCCTTCCACTTGTTGAAACATCTGCAAATACTTTGTTCATTTCACAGGCATCTCACCACAGCTAGTCTCCCATCTGGATTGCTTCCTTTTTCCTGATTGCTCATGCAAAGCACCAATAATCTAGGAAGGCTTTTAGCAAGAGATAAACTGGAAGGGCCCATGGAATAGAGTGGAGCATTTGGAGGTGAGCTTTTATGGGTTTTCTCATACTCCTTCATTTAATTCATTTATTCAACAATCATCATGTACTGGGCAGTAACAGCAATGCGGTAAAACAAGCAACGGTCTGTCTTCAAACAGGAAACCATCTATGCATTTATCATCTAGAGGTAGGGAGTTATGTTAATGTAGTTTATACTAATCAACTACATTTACCAAGCATCTTCTATGTCTGAAGTTCCACAATTGCTTTTAATTCTTATCTTTGATAGGTATAGAGTTAATGGAATATTTTACTTAATCTCTTTGCTTCCCCACCTTGGAACTACTAAAATTCACAGCAATACTCTCTAGGCTATTGTAAGTAATAATAATTAAGAACAACTGATTAAGAAAGACCATAGGAATCTTTACTTGATAAGTGAAATGATAAACTGTATAGTGCAGAGTAATCATATTCCTCTATGTTTCAGTTACTTTAGGCCTACATATTAAGCTACAAAACTAACTACTTAATTATCGTTAGAGGCTATATTTTAAAAGGTGTTAATGCAGTTGGATCATTTTTATGCTGTTATATGATATTAATTCCAAGTTTTAAAATTATATTTAGATTATGCACACACTTGCACATTTTAATGTTACATTTAAACTCTCCTTTTATTATAATCAAATCATACAAAGATCTAATTAACTTTGCCTTGGGAGTTGTTGAGCAATAATTATACCTTCATAGCACCAGGAGATTTAAGGTGTATATAGGGCGTGGCCCATCCACCCAGGATTTCAAAACCACATGGTTCTTCAGGTCCTGTTGGGGCTTATCTAGTTGCACATCTTCCCCTGCAGGAGTTTGTGGACTAATCAGGTCACGACATCCTGACACTGCAGTCTCTATCACTCATTGTTTGCAACATGACATCATGTCAACAGACCACAGGGAAGTTAGCAACAGGAAAAGGGAAATACTTTAATACCCAAGGCCATCCCTGGGGTTCAGCAGGACAGATGAGGTCTGTCCCAAAAGTACCAAGCCATATAATAAAGCACAATTACAAGTACAAAAAGCCGTTAAAATAGATATGATACAAGAATTCCCAGCTTATCTGCTAGTTCTCGCACTGTCAGTCACCAATCTGTTGATTGCAGCCCAAACACGTTCAACATTTTCTGGTGTTCTGCTCTTTGCTGGTCATCTGGAACATGGATCACTTTCATGAGATTCCTGCTCATCTCTGAATCGTTTGTACCACGCCTTTATTTGTACTGCACTCAGGGCATCATTACCGAAAGCCTTCTGAATCATTTGAACAGTTTCTGTGGATGAACGTTGCAACTTTGCACAAAATTTGATGCAGATTCACCGCTCCACTCCCTCAGTCATTCCAAACGGGCTGCTCACACACGACACGTGTGCATGCACTGGGATCTAACTCCCAATCACCCCAGTCAGCAAAGTCATCTTCATCCACCCATGAGCCTTGCAGTCCACTCTCCTTGTTGGCTAGGTCACAACACGGCCACACAGTTTCAATTATGTTGATATTGGCTTGATATTTTCGGATATACAGATCTCGTACATCTGATGTCAAATCATCTGATATCAAATCCTACAAATGAGCTTGAGCATAGGGTTGAGCCATACTGTCTAACTTACCACATTCTCTAGTTGCAATGCAATACTGAGGCAACCTGCAATGAGCTGATGATAGTTCTCCCAAGTTTGCTGCAATCAAAAAGGCAAGTTGCTGCTCTGTCAGTGCTTCCTTTGGGCTGCAGGATATTTCCCATGGTTTCATGCCTTGAATAGTCTTCATTTATCTAGATAGCAATTGGGCATCTTGGAAACTGATAGGGGTTGGTTCACTTCTTCAGCCTCAGCTTCTCTCCATCCCCCAATGTTCCTTGTCTTACTACTCATAATAAAATGATCCTATAAATACAACAGGAAAATCCATCTCAAAAGGCAACGGGAGCTAGTTGCCTGAGAATTCCGAAGAACAAAGAGAGCCACTGAAGCTCTATGGTATTTTGTTCACATTAGAAAGACACTCCTTCCTTAGCTACATTTAAATTACTTACTTAGCAGGTGAAGCTAGAGGCTAGAGTTCAATGCCTATCCAACTACCCTGCAAGGCACAATTATACAGTTAGCAAAACTGCACAAGGTATGGAGCCCTGGCAAAATAGGGCATGCCTAGCCTTAAAATGATGTCAGGGGCATTAAGAAAGATGAGGGGAACTCTGATACGGAGAATGAATGAAAATAGATGATATTACCTGGTTTTCTTATGACTTTTTAAAAGTAGAAGATACTGATTAAGAATGGTATCAGCCTTCTGATTCAAGTTAAAACCATTTATCACGTCATGGTGACTTTTTCTTTCCCTCTCAGGGGATCTCTTTGAAAGACCAGAAACCAAAGATTTATGTAATGTATTGCTATTCCTAAGGTTATTTGTATTTAAATAGAGGCCACCAACATTTAAACACTAAGTTAGTTTTATCTGTTCACTGCTGTATCCCAAACGCAGAACAATGCGCAACACACAGTAGTAGGTCCCTTAAAATGTTGATTGAGTAAATCTCTAATACTAGACTTTCAAACATTGAGCAAAAGGAAATTATATCAAGAAGGTCTCTTGCCTTCAAGATTCTACAGATCAAATTAGGAATTCATCAAAAATTAGTTTACTCTTTGGTGCCTCATAGGCCAGAGGTCTCAGCTCTGGTAAAATACCATTACCGCAAACATGACTCAAATACTGATTTTTATCAACTTTCATTGCCCATCTTCTAATGCTTGTCCAGTGACAATGGAACGGCTATAAGTCAAACATTTTATGGAAGGATGCACCCTCCCAGACTGTATTTCAGTACTTAATAAGACTACAAATGAAAAAATTCAGTGGCACAGTTGTATTTAAATATTATTTTATACTTTTGTAATTTTATATATGGTTGTCATGCCAGCACAGTATTATTTATAATAAATGAGATCTCAAAGCACCTTTGGTAAGGGACAGTTCTTCGTACACCTCTGGTGAAGTAGGTATATACCGTAAGAATTATTTCCATTATACCAGGATCACACATGAGTCACTGGTAGGGCTGGCATTACTCATTCGTGACACTTTAGTTCACAGCGCTGATGCATCAGAGAATACAGCCTACATATTCATTCACTCATGTCTTCTTTCATTCACAATATTCATTTGATTCCTGGCCAGTGTGGCTCTGTTGGTTGAAGCCTCATCCTATAGACTGAAAGACTGAGGGTTATGGCACATTCCTGGTTATGGCATATACCTAGGTTTCGGGTTCCTCCCCCAATTGTGGGTTGTGCAGAGGCAGCTGATTGATGTTCCTCTCTCACATTGATGTTTCCCTTTCTCTCTGAAAATAAAGCAATAAAAAAAAATGTCCTCTGGTGAGGAAAATATAATTCATTCAATACAGTTTGCTACGCACTTCGTCTAGTTCCTTACATAACTCACATCATATAAACATTACAATCCATTAAAAAAATCAAAGTATTTAAAATTCAGAGCAGAGATTTTCTGCACATAATTATTAATCCCAATTGTTTCATAATGACATACCTACCAGCGAGTCACATGTACACTAAGGAAACGCCTGAAATACAAACATTTACAGATATACTTCTCTCTTGTATGTTACAGATGTTAATCATGTGTCTATAACATGGACTTATTTTTTCAACGTTTCCCTGGTACAGCTAAATATTTGCGTTTTCTGTGTTTAATTAGAAGGTCCTGCTGTGCATTTTAGCTGAGTTTGTACAAGATGTTCGAGACCACGAAAATTTGAATGTAATGGCTTCCTTGTGTCACGGCTGAATTTTTTTCAGGTCATTCGTCCCTTCCAGTAAACCTTACTGTTTGTACCTCCTCTCTTACTAAAATTCACAATGATTCCTCTTGCCAAACTATGCCTCCAGACTTGAGGTATAAATTCAATTTCACGCATGCAGATACAAGCTGAGTGTGCACTGTGCGAGCGAGGTCCTATAAAGGCACATTTTAACGACCTTTGATTCCATGTTGCAGTGGGTTTTAGACAGTTAACGTACTACTGGCCATAGTGCAAGGCAGGTTCACAGAGGGAACTTTCACTGTGCGCCTTGCAAACCGGTCTGTTCAGAGAAGCCAGCTGTCTAACCGTGCAATGCATTTCGTACTTGTCCCCTCCGGCTCCCCAGCGCTCGCCGCCCCCTGGGAATAAATAGTTGTGCAGCTCCCCGCCGCGACCGCCTGGCAGGGGCTGATCAGCGGGAGCGGGCGCACAGAGCAGCCTCGGCCGCCGCCACCGGCGGCTGCGTGACAGGCGGTACTTCCAAACCCAACGCTGTGGTAATTCGAACTGATCTCATCGCCGGTTGTCACGACACGCTCTTCCTCCGCCGCACGCAGCGTAGCGTGAGAGGCGCCGGGCAGCTGGCGGCCCACCCCGGAGTCGGCTCGCAGCCGCGGCCGCCCGCCCGGGGAGGCACGCGAGGCAGAGCCAGTTCTGCTGTAACGCCGCGTTCTCCGCCGTCGAAAAGCTGGCCCCCGGACGGCAAAAGCGCATCTGCCGTCCCACGCACTGGCCTTGGCTCTATGGAGCCTCTGCCGACCCTGCCCCGCATCGCCCGTGGACGCACGGCTGCCGCCCTCTGCGAGTTCCGGAGAAGGCGCGGGTCGCCGGGGTCGGTCTCCTGGCAACGGAGCTCGGCTATCGTGCGCCCGGTTCCCGGCAGAAGGGCAGAGGCGGGGCGCCGTGGGCGGTCCCGCCCTGGGCTGGCCATCTGAGCCTCGGTCTGCGAAAACGGGCAGGGTGCTAGCTGGCCAGGCTACTGCGGCCGCCAGGCCGTGACCCCCGACGGGGCAACAGGGCAAGGCAGGCGCCGGGGCAGCCAAGGGAGCAGAGGGGACTCCGCGAGGGGACCCCGACTCCCCGCCCGTGTGCTCCTCCTCCCTTGTTCCGCCGCCGGAGGTGTTTGCTTTAAAACTTGGCGGTGTGGAAGGGATCTCCCCCAGCCCCGGCGATGGAAGGCGGCGGGCGCGGTGCGTCGGAGTCCTGGAGGAATCGGAGATTCCTGGCGTGGTTAGGCGGCGGGGTCGCCACTCAAAGCGGATCCCCGGCCGGCCGCCAAGAAGCTGGAGTGAGCGAGGAAGCGGCAAGAGCGGGCGACGGGGGCGGGGTGCCCGGGATTGCGTGACCTGCCGCCCCGCGGCCGCACGCACTTTGTCCAAGGGGGCCCTCCCTCCCCAGCCTGGGCCACAGGCGCCGCCGGCGGCCGGAGGCGCAGGTGCTGGAGGGCGGCCCCGGGTTTCCACTTTTACAATCTGAGCTGGGAGGGGAGTCACGCTATATTTCTAGGACAGGGCGTGAGTTCACCCAGGAGGACACAACGTTTCCTTGTTATCAGAACCTGGGTAACACTAATAAAATCCGCGCAGACAGGATGTATGAACCGTACTGGGAACCAGAGCTGCTCTATCAATAAGCAATCATGCCCGGGAAACTTTCCAATGCAAGCTTGAACCAAGGCACGGTGCACAGGTGCGGCTCGTGTGAGGCGCTTACACAGAAGGGAACCAGAGCAAAGACCGCTGGCCCTGAGGGTTGCAAGTCACGTCCACTCTGCACAAAGATTAAATGCACTTGGGACTCCATAATGTATGGAGTTGCCATACATTAAGAGGTCTGCAGTTATGCCAGGGAAATGAGGCACCTTTGATTTAAAGTAAAACACTCTGGCCCTGGCCAGATAGTTTAGTTGGTTAGAGCGTGTGTGGCTAAGCCAAGGTCTCGGGTTCCATCCCCGGTCAAATGTTTCTCTCCAAAATTAAAAACAAAACAAACCTCTGGAAAAGTACCCTTCTGGGAGGAATGACAGCATGCACTGAACCATGGATGTTATTAACGTTTATGAGAACACAGTGTCTGTACTTTTGTTTCTTTTATGAATATGAGATACTTATCCCGTAGGGCATTGTCATACATCCCATTCATTTTCAGTAGTAGTATGCCCCCCCCGCCCCCCCCTCCCCCCCGCCACGAAAAGCATGTGGGAGAATAGGTGCTTTGTCTACAAGTCTGATAAAAATTTAGGAAGTCTATCCAAGATTGTAAGTTCAAAATGAGCTCAGAACTGTACAAAAGGAAGAGCAAAACTACAGTTAGCCCAACTTTTATTTTTTTTACCCTGTGAACCAGAACACAGTACCATGCTATCTATCCCCTATTCCCTCAAATGTTTGAATAAAAGGGTTGCAGACAGGCCTCCCAGGGTGGCATCCACAGCATTCATTGCTATTTCTGGGGTCCATCTAAGGCAAGTTTAGAATTTTTCAAAAGCTAACATTTATTGGGCTCTATTTGCCAGGTACTTCATACATATGTTTATTTGTTGAGAATACTCTCAACACAACTCAGTCAGATTCTACTGTTTACCTTCACCGGAAAGATGGAAGTGGCCAAGGGCATGGCCCAGCCCAGGAGCACTGAAGTGTACTTGGACTGAATGCGAGTGGAAGCAGAAGCACCTGGGCCTCTTGGTATTAGTGGACTCTTCCAGCCAACCAGTACTCATGGGGCATTGGCCAACGGTGGATTAGTAAAATATGTAAATACCCAAAATGCATTTCATGCTGGAAACTTAACTTTGTCTTAGATGACTTTTTTCATAACTTTTGAACACAGCTTCCCGTTTTCAAAAAAGATTTGGTCAGCTACAAGGGACCACTTGTTTTGTTGTACTCATTCCAACATAGTTTATTCCCAAGTTTAGATTGGGTTTTCTTTCTAATACTGTTTTTTTTTTTAACTGATAATCAACATTTACAAAGTTTTAGACTCCTTTATAAATCTACTTTATACATTTTGAAGTCCAAATAACTGATGGATTTTGGCCACAGAATACTACTGGTAGGTTTATGATTGTATATTTTTGAATCATGTATGCAGTATAAACTTGAGTACTTAATAAAATGAAGGTCACAACGTTTAAATAGCATTTCTCTCTAGCAGTTCAAATGTTTTGTCACCTGTGCAGGAATAACTTGTGTACTGAATTCTTTTGAGCCCTGAGAATATGATTATTGAACTAAATTTCCAGTAACGCAAGTCAGGCCTTTAAATGATAAACATCTACTATCAAATATTAAAAGTAAGTCAAGTACTACAGTGAAACCTTTATGACTATCAGTGTATTCTCTTGTGGCCTGTTCACTACTGATAAGAACATATATATATATATATATATATATATACACACACTATGTGTCAAATGTAGTTTAATATTTGTTACATGAATATATTTTATTTTTATTGATATGTATTCGTTCTAGATGTATAAATATTTGTATAATTATGTAATAATTACCTCAGTAGGTCCAGTTAACATCCATCACCACACAATTGCAAATAATTTTTTCTTGTGATGAGAGCTTTTAAGATATATTCAATTTATATATGCAGTATTATTAACTACAGCTATTGTGTTGTAGTTTCCATCCCTAGGATTTATTTATTTTCATGAATACATTTAAAAAGAATAAAACTCTAATAACACTGACTTAAAGCTCTTGTAATGAATTTGATGCTTACAAATATGGCACTGATAGTTCTTTAAACTCGTAGCATCTAATATTTAGCCTTAATAAATGTTAATTCAAAGATGGAAAATCGATAACTTTCTCATGCATTGAAAAAACTTTTGTAGAATTTGCTAGTTTTAATGAAATTATTGCTTATTCCTGAAATTTACATAGGATTCCAGTGAAGCATCTATCTAAAAATCTAACATTTGTTTCAATAAATGATAAGCAGAAATGATTTCATTCTACCTGTATAGGGATGAACTTCATGCTCTGTACTTAAAATTTTCAATAACTGTAAAACTTATAGGAATCAAATTACAGCAGTTGTCATGTCATTTTGTTATATTGCTACTAATAAAATGTTTTAATGCCATTAAATGAGTTGTGAATCATCTTAAAGATATTTCTTACAAACTATTGATAAATGTCAAACATTACCAGCTCTATCAAATAGATGAAAAAGATTAATGAAAGTAGTTCTGGTTTGAAAGCATATAGAGCAACTAACACTTAAACTGCTTTTAGGGTCAAGAATTAATATTTATTATGTTCTAAACACTCTGAAATGTTCAAATCTATTGTAGTGAATACCTGAACCCCCTTCTTCCTTGTTTTCAGGAATGCAGACTTCACCCTCCCCTCTCCCTGCCACCCAAGCACATGGAAATCAGCCCAACTCCAGGAATGAGCTTAGGTTAAGTCAATTCTGCTGCCCCTTGCCCTTTACTGGTGATTTAAATGGAGTGGGTCTGTAACCCAATTCTCAACAAACCTGCTTCAAGAGAAGGTTGCTAGAAGCTTCTGGGAAAGGTCTTTCTAATTAGCTCATATATTCAGGGTTCATCACAGTCTTGTTTACGTCTAAAAATTGGAAACAGCAAAATGTGGAATAAATTAAGTTATCAAACAACAAGGTTAAGTGGCTATTAGAAATGATGATCTAAATTCCTTCATGATCAGTGTCCCAAATTGATTTTCCTGTGAAAGAGAGCAAGTTAAAAATAACATCATAATTTTTAAATGTATTCTAAATAGCATTCTAAATACACATTTTGTTAATTAGTTCCATCAACATATTTTTTTTTAGGATACCAGGATACCTCACAATCAACAGCAATGCTGAATAACCAAGCTTCAAGAAAGAAGGAAATTGGACTGCTTTGAGAACTTCATGTATGAATTCTGAAACTCTACAAATCATAGAGTCTCAGCCCTTCGAATCCACCACTTAATGAAAGTTGGTCCTATTCTTTCTTACAGTTTTCGCACATGGCAGCGCAGTGATGGCTGAGTCCAGTTTTGCCACCAAGAGGAAGAGAGGAGACTTTTGTTCCCAACCTACAGTTAGAACAATGTCAGGAAATGACTGGCAAATCTTGGGTTATACATCAACCCCTTAATCAAATCCCTGAAGCCAGAAGGAGTCAGATACAGGCCTCCTGATCTATTGTAGGGATGAGGAAGGCAAGGCCACACACAATGACACCTTCCTTTCTAATTACATCTAGAAAAGTAGGGGCAGAATCTGAAGAAGAAGGACAGTTCTGGCCCAGAAGAAAAGAATGCTAGACAGACACACATTCCTACTTATGAGGTCTGTCTTGAAAGTATGGACCGCCCAAACCATTTTAATTATATTGATATTGTCTCGATACTTTCTGGACAGACCTTGTACTTAAGTGAGAATCAGAGCTGGGGAAACATTTTATAATTAAACTGAGAATCTTGCTCTCTCTCCCCACATAAACTGAGAGGTGAACATTTGTATTTTATAGTTTACAATAGGCATCCCAACCCAAGAGACTCCCCTCCTTCAATAATGGTATATTACTTGTGTAATAAATTGTGTGTGTGTGAGTGTGTGTAACTAGGCATCATAGGCCTCTGGATAATAATATTAGGGAAATAGGAGTGTAGGACAACCAAATCAAAGTTAAATAAATACAAATATGCTAATGTGGAATTTTCCAAGCTTTCAGTTGATTGGAATAGTTTTTATATTAAACTATCTTAGCATTAATATTTTTGTTTTGCCCACCAAACCTGATTTATATACCAATCTACAAACATTTGAATTATATAGCTATTGGAGCAAACAACACATTTCACTCATGGGATCTTGTGAAGGAATTAAGATTCTAGCATCTTACATATAACATCTGCAAACCCTTTACCCCCCATTTTTAACTAAATACTATAACACAAAAGTCTATAGGCCATGTGGAAAGTCCTAGTTTACTCACTTTACAGAGACTTGTTCCCAAAACTAGGTGGTGTTTTTTTCTTAGGGGTCATGGACCCATAGGAGGAAAAGAATTATAAAGGGGTCACAGAAGAGGTTAAAAGGAACTTAATTTGGTTTTCACTGGATTACTTTTAAAGATCACAATTAAAAGTGAAACTGTGCTGATTTAAAATTTAATAACAGGAAAAATGAAACTATTCAGTATGGTGGGAGTGTTTTAAATTCCATTTCAGTTAGTATAGCCAATAAAGTGAGAGAAAGAAGTAGGAAAGGACAAAGGGAAAAACCTGGATAGAGGGAGAGACTGACATCAGTTGACAGCAAAAAAACAAACTACACACACACACACACACACACACACACACACACCAACATGTGGTAGAGAGGCGTATTGGGTTGCTTCTCTTTTTTTTAACCCTATTTTATAATACCCTGTCACAATTCATCTGTGCTGTGGTCTTCAGGAATAACATTTTCCACTGCTACTCTTTAACAAAGGTTATTCTTCACAATTTATCCACTCCCTATTCTTGGAATTCTTGAGTGCTTACCACTGTTCAACAGAACTTTCTGTGAGGATGAAAACGTTTTAAATATGTGATGTCTTACATGGTAGCAACCTGTAACTACTGAGCACTTGAAATGTGGCTAGTGCCAAAAAAGGAATGTAAGTTTTTACTGTACTTCATTCTAACTAAATAATCACATGTGGCCATCTTATTGGACAGTGCAGGTCTACAGGACATTTACAGTGGGAGGAAAATTGGGCTTAAGGCCAATGTAGGGATGAGTGAGCATGGGTGAAATTAAACCACAGAATGAATAAGCACGCTGTACTTGACCACTTCATTGGTTGTCTGTTGCCTTTCCTAATCCTTTGCTCAGTCCTCTATGCTTTTCTTGCCCAGATGAAGAAAGATGCTTTTATTTGTGGGGGTATAAGGAGAATGTCGCTGGTAGGCCTTAGGGCAAAAATATCAGTCAGGTTCAAGTGTACAGGCTACATCTGTTTCCAAGACTTCCAGTGCTTTGAGAAACAAGGCTTTTAGAAGTGTTCAGTACTTCATTCTATCATTTTCATTAATAGCGATGCAGTCCGATTACTGTTCTAGCATGTCCTGCATCATTTGATTACTTCTCTAAATCTACATGTTTTAATTTTCTTGGTATTTATCCAACCTTATTTCATTCAATAGTAGTAACTCTGTCCCGATGAGCGAGCAGTGAATATTTCGTTTCTTGGAACAGCTGCATTTTGGATCTTACATAATCTTCAAAAAGGAAAGCTCTGGGTTGTGAATGACTCACCGCAAATCAAAGGCTGCCCCTGTCTGGGTTAGTCACTGCGCTTCACTCCCTCCTGGTATGCTGTGCTTGTCACATAGTGGGCTACCATTAAATACCTGCCCTATGAATGAAGGAAAGAGTCATGTGTGCTGGTGGGCAGTCTCCTGTGAATATGTAAGTTGTGGGCTAAGGGTCTCAAGCCATCTTTTAAAATAAATAAACCCTTCCTCTTGACTACTCTTGGACTACTCAAAGCCTTACCAATTAACTTGTCTGCCCTGCAATCGCTGAGACCAGAGCTTCCCCTTTACACCCATGACCTCTACAGGCATCTCGCTTCCTCTCTCTCTCTCTTGCAGCTCAACTACAGCCACTGCCGGCTGTCGCGTCCTCCCAAGGACCCTAGGACCTGGCAGGGTCCTAGGCAGTCGAACTTAAGCATCCAACCCAGGCAGCTTCTCTCTGCAACCAGCTCAGGGCTGGGGCAGGTCTCCCTCCGTCCTGTCACTCGCTCCCGCGACTCCGGCCCACACTCCTCCCAGTCCCGCCCGACGTCGCTCTTCCCTGCCTCTCAGAGCACTCAGCATGAGGAGAACCCTTTTCTTAGACCCCGCCACCAGCTTTCCCGCTTCCGCCGGGCTGGCGGGGCCCAGGAGGACAGGGCGGGGTGGAGGCGCCGCTTCCGCGTTGGCGAGCGGCGTGGGCCGTGACGTCATCGCGCCCTGACGTCAGGCCGACGTACTGCACGGTCTCCCAGGAGACTGGGGAAGCCGTTTCTCACCCGGTGGAGTCCTGGTCTAGGTGAGAGACCGCGAAAGGCTTCCGTGAGGCGCGGCTGGCCCGCTCCGGGGACGCAGTTCCGGAGCGGAGGCGAGCCGGTGCCCGGGAGAGGACCGGAAAGTGAGCCGGAGCTGCGGCGAGGGGACGGGGCCCGCGCCTCCCCTCCGCCCCCTTCTGCGTCCCCGGGATGGCCCCCGCGAGCTTGCCGGGTGGTGCGCGGCTCGGCCTCACGTCGCGCCCTCCTCCTTTCTTCCTGCCAGTGCAGGTCCCGAGGCAGCGGGGTTCAAAAGGGTCAGACTGTCAAAACCTGTCCAGCAGTTTGGTTGGACTTGCAGTTCATTTCTATTTGGAAAATCCCGCCGCTTCCGGAAAATGTTAGACAAAACGCCCGCCTCGCCGGACCCCGACCCGCTCATTTGTGGGTGATTCACACCAGGGGAGTAGCTCTTTTATAAAGGAGCCTGCAAACGGGACTTGAGTTATCACGGCCCAACGTGACTCTGGTGTGAGAGAACGGGAAGTGAACAATCAAGGACATTTCTGTGTTTTTAACGTTTCCCATGTGATCCTGTTAGAGCACAACGAACACCTTCGTATTCGTTGTGCCACTGATCACCGCACCTCTTGCGGAAGGGTAGCCTACACGTGTGCAATGTGAAAGAAAAAAGGGACTCATTTGTCAAAATACGCAAACAGGATGTAAGTGTAGCTTAAAATTAAAAAAAAAAAAAAAAAAAAAAAGCTCCCTGATGCCAAAAGGGATAGAGACCTTTCCGTTCCCTTTCTCGAGAAACCTTATTTGTGAATGTCCACACTATTTCTTTAATATGTATGCAAAGCTTTTTAAAGACCCAGATGTTTTTCTTGAGGACCTGGGAGCCTTTCCTTTAAAATGTAAATAACAGGGAAGATTAGGTTCCCTGTTTCCACATCTCCTTGGGAGTTTTAGTTTAGGTATGTAACCTCTACTTTGTCTTAGAGACTTGCATTCCTTAGAACAAACGCAATTAGCTAGCATAGATGGCTACTTCTTTTACCAGGTGAATTTAAAACGGACCATGAAAGAGTGTATACGAACCATGAAAGAGTGTATAGAAAGCTGTATTAAAGACAAGTTACCATTTAGCTGGAGAAAATGTATGTAATGAACTGTATCTGCCTGGCTATATTAAAACAGTGGGGTTTCTTTCCATCTTTGTAATCTCATTAGCGGATAGATTGTGATGTGCCTCACAGTCTAGTTAAATGTGTATTCAACAATAAAATTGCTGCCTTTCTGCTATAGAGAGATTGTCTGGGTTAGCAGATTATTTTACTTTTAATTTTTACTCAATAATTAGGACCTGCCGATTCTTCCCCCTTGATAAAGTTAAGACCACAAAGTTGGAATAGATTTACAGACAGTGAAGGTTCTAAATAAAAACTGTCCCACTGGTGCCTTGTTTATACTGTCACTAGATCCACGCTCTCAAATAATTTTGTGGGTGGAATTTTAAAAGGAGATTTAGCTGGTAGTTGAGAAATTCTCCCAATAGAGTTTAATTAGGCTGATGCCATCTTATGTTACTCTTGGCGAGTCCATTGTAAAATGGCAGAAATGAGAATAATGAGCCTTCTGTGAATAATGAGCTCTTACCACATCGCTGTGACAGTCTGCCAAACATCAGATTATTATGTACTTGGCCATGTGGGCCTGTGTTAACTATGTCAGTTAACTTTGCCTCATAGTAGCTCTAGTTAACTTTACCAAACACACACACAGACACAGGCACGTACGCGGGTACACACGTTTATATGGGGAGACAGCTCATTAATTACTGCTGTAAACAGCAACTTATTAAAACAAGGGATTTTGTGCTAACTGGATAGGGAGGGAATTCTCTCTTCTACCAATGGTTGCATAATTTTAAAAAATACTGCTACTACAAGAATTTTTGTCACCTATGATTTCCTTGCTACCTTGGTGAGGTTGGGGTTGCAGTCTCTGATAGAGTATTATGTCTCTGCTGTCTCTCTGTCTTAGATCAAAGGCAACCAACCTCAGAAAGCCTTCACTAATACTCCAAGATATTGCTCTCTCCTCAGCTTCTAGATTTTTCCTTGTCTATAACTTTTGGCTCCTAGGCCTTCCCCGCCTTAATTATTTTATTTTTTTGCCCCACTTTTGCTCACTCCTTGGGTATACATAAACATCTTTCATTCATGAAATTGGACTGTTCTTTGTTATAAATTTTTATTTATTGGTGTGAAACAGAGTTTGAGAAGCATTGACTTATTGTCCTATTTAGTTATGAATTCATTGGTTGATTCTTATATGTGCCCTGACGGGGATCAAACCTGCAACTGGTGGATTAGGGCAATTCTCTAAACAACTGAGTTACTTGGCCAGGGTATGGATTACCTATTCTTTCTCCATATTTGGGAAGGACTTAGAAAAAATAATAATAAAAACCAAAGTGCGTTTCTATTCATCCTGTATATTTTTAATGAAAGTAGTGATAAGAGTTTTATATTTCATTGTTTTATTATAAAATGAAGATCTGTTAAAAGTAAAATATCTGCATAAAATTATAAAAATTTTTTATTTATAGGTGAAATTGGCAATTGGCTTCTCATGCTTTAATGACTTTTCTGTTCAGGGCCTGCATATCATACTTAATTTGATAACTGAGTATTCTTTTTGTACGTCATCATTTAAACCAACATTCAGGCCACATTGCCTTTCTTGTGTCTGCTGAATTAAATGCCACATTTGTACATTTTTCTAGTAGCTTTTAAGAAAAACACTGAAATCAATGGTTCTGTTTAAAATTTTGTGATCCTTATTTTGCATTTGCAACACAAATAGTAATAAACTGCCATTGAAATTACAATTGGACTTTTAATTTCTAAAGAAAAAATATTTACAGCTATTATCAGTAGTCTCTCTATAGGTCTTGCCTGTTTTATTGACTTAATAACTGAGAGGCCCCCCACTTAGACCATTTAACACTGAGTTGATGAAATAAGCGTCTGTTGAAACAGTTATCATTCTTCTAAAAATACTCCCAAGAATTTATATCTTTTAATTTGAAAAATTTTCAATGATTTCAATTCTAACTGTTGCCATCAATATTTTTAGATTATTTTGCTTCAGTATACATATTTTGGGAAATTATGGATCGTCACATTCCGATGCATGCATTACCTGAAGAAATCCAAAAGGTATGATACTATATCACATTATTATGGCTTAACATTAGTAACACTTTAACAGGTAGGTAATTCTAAAACCTAGGGGAGTGAATTAAGAGGTTTTGTGTTTATTTTTGTCAGGGCATCTGTAATGAATTGATGGAGTGGGGAAGGGAATAATCCAAATTGTGGAATTCATTTCAGTGCCAGGTGTTTGACTTCTACAAGAAGGCAGATATACAGTTCCAGCACAGTATTTGGGCAGGTGTTTGTGGAACCCTTGGGAAAAGAGGGCCCCAGGAATGCCCTAATAGTATATTTAGATATTTTTTCTAGCAGATTTGCAGGTGAAGGGTTTTATTTTTGTTTTTGTTTTTGTTTTTATATCAATGTATAGTTGCCTTTCACCTGCCTCCAGCCATGGACCTGGCTGGAGACCTGGCTTGCAACCTGGTTATGTGCCCTGGCTGGGAATCGAACCAGCAACCTTTGGACTCGCAGTCCAGTGATCAATCCACTGAGCCACACCAGCCAGGGCCGGTAGAGGTTTTTTTAAAAACCTGAAAAAAAAATCTGTTTAAACTATAAGTGAATTTTATTTTTCACATACATAACTAGTAATTAGTAACAAACCACCACAGAAATTAAAATTAGTTTGTAGCTTTTCATGATGCTAAATTTTTAAGTCCCACACTCCCCCAAAGGGTATATTTCAGTTTCACCTTAATTCTTGCAACAGGCAATTTTTAAAGCCCTTTCATATGTATCAACTCATTTAATCTGGTTCCCAGTTCTTCACAGTTTCAGGCCAATATCCTAATCTCCTCCCTGAGTTCCTATCTGTCCTCAGGCAAACACATTTCTCTCATAATTTAGTTTGGCAACGCATACATTGATAAAATATAATTTTAAAAATATCTCTTTAACACTGATCAACAAATTGTGAATTAAAACTTCAGATGTTAACTATCATTAATCATTCAGGTTTTTCAGTAAATCCACAGTCAACTCTTAACTACCAGTTTGTTACTTTTTAATTTAAAAAATTGCAATCAGCTTTCAGGTATGCTTTTATCCTTTGTTCATTTTGCTCTGGGCTTCCTGTTAGCATTAACCATGCCATTGATTTAACTTGATACTTACTGTTACTGCGTGTTCTTCAGATTTATGTAAACTGCAGTCTAGGAGGAACTGGAAGGGAAGTCAAATTACCAGAAAAGACCTTTTCAGCCACTGCATTTAATTTCCTTCATCTTTTAAGTTAGGTGTACAAGATAGTAGGCCAAGAGAGAGCTCAGCTGTGTATGCTGTGCTTACCTGGGAAATACTGTGTTTATCTATCTGTAGACATGGAATGCCCTTCTTCTTTCCCTCAACTGAATTCCTATCATTACTACACCATGTGGTAGAGATGAAAAGAAACGAAACAAAACAAAACCATCTGCAAGAAACAATACCCATACTTCAGATTACAGTTATTTGTCAGAAAGAGAATATATAATGATATGAAAAAATTACTCTAAAAGACAGTGTCTGATTTATATGTCATACAAGATCGTATCTTTTCTGGGAAAGGGGAAGGTAGGGAGAGGAATCCCTGAGTTTTGAGATGGTCAGGGGAGGTGCTTTATGCAGAAGGTAGAACTATGATTGGCCCTTAAAGGCCGAGTGTATCTCTACAGACTCCTAGGCAATAGGGCATGCTAGGCCCAGGGAACAGAAGCTTGCTGGTGAGAAAAAGCTGACCAACTTAGAGAATGTTTTACAATGTAAATGTTTTGACTATATGAAAAAGTATGTATTTATTTTGACAAGGTTTTTATGAGAGTTGTGGAATGCTTTTTCTCATGTTTAAGGTACTTTATAAGCAAATTGTTTAAAAATGCTAAAACCAAACATTTCATAAATCTACAGTTATTTCTCAAAGCAGGAATGGCAAGCAGCTGTCCATACAGTGCAGGGAAGTGGTGACTCCAGGAGACGAGCAGCTGCCTAAGGCCCTGGACAAGTATTCTGATTGTACCCTTTGTCCTGCTGAATGTTCAGAACATAAAGTACAGCTTTGCACTTTTTCAGACCTAAGTTAGATACATTTCTACAACAAATATTTATCCAGAGCTTATTATGTGCCAGACATTGTTCTGTTACTTGATTATAAAGCAACCAAAATGTGTACATGCACCCCATAGCCTATTAGAGCACAGTCTAAAAATGTCATTTATTTGTTTTCTGTAAGTTCTTACCTATGAGGTTGTCCATAATATACTTGTTAAATTGCTTAGTGATCAGGCATTATATCTACATAGTCAGCTTGCATACATCATTCTATACAGAATCATGTTAAACAGACATATGGTGGGGCAAAAGGTTTACAGTCATTCATGTGTAAAATACAATAATTAATAAATAATGCAAGAATAAACTGTTTTTCATACTCAGAGCTGTAAGCCAACTTTTGCCCTACCTTGTACATCGCTTATAATAGTAATAGGAATACTTAGGATTAGAATTATTTAATAATACTTCATTATTGAAAGGAAGAAAACAATTTCTTTTCACAATGGCTTAGAACTTGTCTCCATTTCTTTACTGGGTAAAAAAGGATATGAGGTAGGTGCATCAGTGTCCCCCGCCCCATGCTGTTCCTCTGTTAATTTCTTTGCGTTAGTTTTTATGCTCTTCTTTCTGGAGAAGCCCCTGCTGTCCTTCCTTTCTTCTTCCTCCCTTATTCTCTTCTTTCCTTCCTTTCTCCCCCTTCCTTCCTTCCTTCCTTTTATTTTTTAATCCCTCCATGTAGGCAAGGAAAGTTAGTATGTAAATCAGGGAAAAGAAGGTGAGTTGAGCCCTTCATCTTTCTTTCTTTCCATACTTTTGCTATGTGACGTGGAAATGGGATAGTTAATAACTTACTGAAAGGTACTTGATAAAGAACATGAAAAAGACTGTATCATACTTTATTATTAATGGCAAAATAGGTAGTAGTAGAAAAGTTGCAAGAAAAAGTGGAGCTGGGGGTGGGAGGAGATGGCCACCAAAGGGTAAGTATGGGAAGAATACAGATGATAATAAATTATAATTAGAGAATGAATCCATTCCCTGACTAGAAGGCTAAGATTGTTTTAAATCACCTTCCCCCTGGTCTCATTTTAAAGGGAATCTTAGGGAAGCAAGAAAAGGATAATCTTTTGATTTCATTCCTAGATCTTTTTCCTTTTTTTAAAAAAAAAGATTTTATTTATTATTTTTAGAAAGAAGGGCAGAGAGGGAGGGAGAAAGGGAGAGAAACATCAATGTATGGTTGCCTTTTACCTGCCTCCAGCTACGGACCTGGCTGTAGACCTGGCTTGCAAAGTGGTTATGCGCCCCGACTGGGAATCAAACCAGTGATCCTTGGGCTCTCAGGCCGGTGCCTGTCCACTGAGCCACCAGCCTCTTTGTTTTTTATCACACTTTCTGACTGAGCGTAAAATACGTCTTAGACTGCCGTCTCCCCAGGTGGCATGAAACATAAAACAGACCCATGGGCTGGACAAGACCAAACTCATCCCATTTGTCTGCTGCCAGACTCTACAGCTTAACGTCCATATGTACTTAGAATATACATATATGTGTGTGTGTGTGTGTGTGTGTGTGTGTGTGTGTGTGTATAATTCATTATTTTCAGGGAGAAGGGCAGGGAGGGAGGAAGAAAGGGAGAGAAGCATCAATGTATGATTGCCTTTCACCTACCTTCAGCTAAGGACCTGGCTTACAACCTGGTTTACAATCTGGTTATGTGCCCTGACTGGGGAATTGAACCAGGGACCTTTGGGTTTGCAGGCTGGTGCCAATCCACTGTGCCACACCAGCCAGGGCTAGACCATATTTTAAAATCTGTTCTCTTTCTAGATTGATCTGACTGATACTGTTTCTCACCTCTGATAACCAACACTTTGCTAGAATTTTCATCCTGAAAATTTTGAAAGCAGAACACACTTATAATGACAGTTACATTTCTGTGTTTAGGATTTTATTGCCACAATTTGAAATGAAAACTCTTATAGATCAGCAAAGTAATCATCCTATATTTCTTCCCCTCCTGAATGTCAACCCATTTTAGAGACACATGGACTCCCTCTTTTTAGAAAATAAACAATTAACAACTTTAGTTTTGTTGCTTTTGCTTGGGGGACATACACAGAAATCAAAACAACTGCAACAAATTAGTGGGAAAAAAATCAGTTATTTTGCAAAAGTAAAGCTGATCTCTCTCTTTTTAAAAATGGTGACAAAATGAGCACTTGCAATAGCTTCAGGAAAGATATTTATTACTAGAGGACACAAAGTAAAATAAAGAGATCAGAGTTGTTTATTTTATAAAACCGAAGAGGTGGTGCAAGGATTGCAGAGCACACTGTCCTTTCTGGGATAACAATCCCTTTCTCTAGCAGTAACAGCTCATTTTGTCCTGTTTCAGTATCGTAATTTTAGTACTTTGAAACTTTGAAATGTATTCAGAATAACAGTTTTATATTTCCAAGCACTGATTGTCATTGCCAGAAAAAATAAACTTAATTTGCCAGGTCATTTTGGGCCACTGTGGCTAGGGTCAGATTTTGTGTTGAGTTAAAGTAGAGAAAAAGAACGAGAAGAGGGTCACAGAAATGTTAACATTAGTATCCTGGAAAAGTAATGATAAACAAGGTCTGTCCAAAAGCATCAAGCCAATGTCAATATAATTAAAAAGGTTTGCTTGGCTGATACTTTTGGGACAGACCTTCGTATGTATGTGTGCGTAGGTACGTATATGTGTTTTTAAGCAATTGCAGTTTTAAAACCTAATGACAAAAGATGTACTAAGCAAGTTTTGGAGAGACTAGTCACTTAATATTGCAATATAAGATAGTTTGTTAGGAAAAGTAGTTTTAAAAAATGTTATTAAGAATCTTGAAAATAATTGCATTTGTGAATTTTTAGTCCAAAATACTTCTGCAAGCTGGCCATAGAGGTTCATAGAGTTTACTAAAGTGGGGTTTCCCAGTGAAAGATTAGGTATTAGAGAAAATATATACTTTGGAAGCATATGTAGATAAATGTAGGTATGTCATATATAATTTCTGTATAAAGCCAACATTTCTTGAAATTGCTCAATAGAATTTGTTTATGGATTAATGTTTGGTATTTTAGTCCCAGATTGATTTATTTTTATTTTTTAATTAAACTTCTTTTTAAAAGTACATTTTATCGATAATGCTAATACAGTTGTCCCAATATTTTACCCTTTGCCCTCTCTGCCCAATACTTCCCTTCCCTGCAGCAGTCCCCACTTAGGTCATGTCCATGGGTCATGCATGTCATTTCTTTGGCTTCACTCTTTCCTATACTGTTAACACCCTCCTGTTTATTTTGTTCCTGCAAATTATGCTTATTGATCCCTGCACCATTTCCCCCTTTCTCCCTGTTCCCCATCCCAGCTGATAACCCTTCAAGTGATCCCTGTATCTATGATTCTGTTCCTGTTTTGGTTTTCTGCTTAGTTTGTTTTTGGTTTTGTTTTTATTTTTTAGATTAAATTAATAGTTGTGCATTTGTTGTCATGTTACAGTTCATAGTTTTGACCTTTTTCTTAAATCCCTTTAACATTTCATATAATAAGGGCTTGGTGATAATGAACTCCTTTAGCATTACCTTGTTTGAGCAACACTTTATGCACCTTTGAACTGTAAATGATAGTTAGCTGAATAAAATAATCTTGGTTGTAGGTCCTTGCTTTTCATCACTTTGAATACATATTTGCAGGCCCTTTGGGCCTGCAAAGTTTCTTTTGAGAAATCAGCTAAATAGTCTTATGGGCACACCCTTATAGTTAACTCTTCTTTTCTCTTCCTGCTTTTAAGATTCTCTATTTATCTTTAATCTTTGGCATTTTAATTATGATGTGTCTTGGTGTGGTCCTTTTTGGGTCTAGCTTGTTTGGGACTCTCTGTGCTTACTGAATTTGTGTGTTTATTTCCTTTGCCAATTTAGGGAAGTTTTTCTTCATTTTTTCACTTAAGTTTTTGATTCTTGTTTTTCCTCTTCTGCTGTCATGCCTATGATTTGGATCTTGGTATGTTTAAAGTTGTCTCAGAGGTTCCTAATCCTTGCCTCATTCTTTTCAATTCTTATTTCTTCTTTCTGTTCCGGGTGAATGTTTATTTCTTCCTTTTGCTCCAAATCACTGATTTGAATCCTGGCTTTCTTCTGGTCAATTTTAGTTCTCTGTATATTTTTTCTTTATTTCACTTTGTATAACCTTCACTTCTCCCTTTATTTTGTGGGGGATTAGAAAAGGTACAATGGCCTCTCCTTGCCTTGATGCCAAACACTTCAGTTTCTCCCTAAATACCACTGGTACCTTTCAAGCTGCTACCCCTGCACTGGAGCTCAGAGGGAGTGAGCCTGAGTAGGTGAGTTCATGTGTGCGTTCTTTAAGAAGAACTGCTTGGGGCTCCAGCAGTTTCTTTTACTGACACAATTCCTGCTGATTTTTGCAGCCAGAAATTGTGAGGACTTATCTTCTTGTCACTGGAACCTTGGACTGAAGATCCTGGTATAGGCCTGAAACTCTTTGATCCTGAGTAACCCCTTGCAAATTTTTACCCACCACACATGAATGAGAGACCAGCCTGTTCTGCATCTGTGCCCCTTCTACCCTCTTGCTGAATGTGGTTTCTTTAATTTCATAGCTTTCAGACTTCCAGTCAACTTGATTTCTGATGGTTCTGGCTGATGGTTATTCTACATTTTAGTTGTAATTTTGATGTGGTTGTGAAAAGAGGCAAGCCATTTCTGGCTATGCTGCCATCTTATTAAACTGCTTATTTTAAGGTCACCTATAGATTCACATGAATTTGTGAGAAATGATACAAGAGATCCCATGTACTCTTACCCCAACTACTCCCAATGGTGACATTGGAAAATACTGTCCTATAATGTCACAACCAGGATATCAACACTGATATAGTCAAGATATGTAACAGTTCTGTTACAACAAGGATTCCTCTTACAGACTTTTTATAACCACATTCACCTCAACCTCCTCCTTCAAACACCTCCACTATTCCCCTATCCTTAATCTATGACCCTAGGAAACCACTGAACTGATCTCCAATAATTTTGTCATTTCAAGAATGTTCAAGGAGTTAGGATAAATGACCCATGGACATGGACATGTGGGAGAGGGGGTGGGGAGGGTGGGGTAGGGGAGAGCAGTGAGGGAAAAACGGAATAAATATAAGACAACAATAAATTAATTAAAAAACATTGTTATATTATTGAAACCATGCAATATGAAACCTTTTGGGACTAATTTTTCCACTCAGTGTAATTCTCTGGAGCTTTATTCAGGTTGTTTCATGTATCAATGGTTTATTTCTTTTCATTGCTGGGTAATATTAAATGGTATGAATGTACTATGGTTTGTTTAACCTGTTGAAGAACATCTGGGATTTCCCCCCAGTTTTTTGGCAATTGCTTTTAAAGCTACTATAAATATTCACATATAAGTTTTTATGAGAACATATGTTTTCATTTTCCTGGGATAAATGCCCAAGGGTATAATTGCTAGGTTGTATGGTAGTTGCATGCTTAATTCTTAAGATACTGCCAAACTTTTCCAGAGGCTGCACCGTTTACATTCTCACCAGCAATGTATGAGTGATCCAGTTTCTCTGCGTCTTAACCATCCTTTAATATTGTCATTAGTTTTTATTTTAGTCTTTCGATAGGTATGCAATTATATCTAATTTTGGTTTTAATTTGCATTTTCCTAGTGATGTTGAATATATTTTTATATGCATATTTAGCATCTTTATATCCTCTTAGGTGATATGTTTCTTCATGTCCTTTGACTATTTTCTAAATGCACTTTTTTTCCCAACCGTTGAATTTGACAGTTCTTTATGTAATCTAGGTACTAGTTCCTTGTTAGGTATGTGGTTTGCAAATATTTCCTGGTCCGTAGCTTATCCTTTTCATTCTCTTCATGGGGTTTTTGTTAAAGAAAAAGTTTGAAATTTTGATGAAATTCAGGTTATCAGTTTTTCCATTTATGGTTCATGTTTTTGGTATCAAGTATAAAAACTCTACCCAGGTTAGATCCTGAAGATTTTATCCTAAATTTTTTATCTTCTAAAATCGTATTTTTATGTTTACACTCAAATTCATGATTCATTTTCAGTGAATTTTAGGCTCTAAGTTTTAGAACCTCAGATTCTTTTTAAAAAACACTATGGCTATCCAATTGTTCCAGCACCATTTATTGAAGAAGTTCCTATTTCTTCATTAAATTGCTTTTTCTCCTTTGCTAAGAAAACCAGTTTGCCACATTTATGTAGATTTATTTCTGGGTTCTCTAGTCTATTGCATTGATCTGTGTGTCTATCCTTATGATAAGGCCATACAATTTTATTGTAGCAGTACTTTATGTCTTGAAATCAAGTAAAATGATTTCTCCCATTTCATTCTTCTTAAGATTATTTTAGTTCTTGTAATTTCTTTCTTTCCATATAAATTTGAGGACATGGAATTTTAGTAAGATTTACAATAACTCTATACATAAATTTGGGGAGAATTGATATCTTTAATGTTTTGAGTCTTCAAACCCATAAATACAATATGTTTCTCTGTTTATTTAGGTTTCTTATTTCTTATATTTGTGTTTTGTAGTTTTCTGCATACAAGTCCTGTATAGGTTTTGTTGGATTTATACCTAAGTATTTCGTTTTTCAAGCAATTGTAACTGGTATTATAATTTCAGTTTTATTGTCCATTGTTCACTGGCAGTATATAGAAGTACAGTTGGTTTTGGTATGTTTATCTTGAAGCATCAACCTTGCTGAACTTATTGTTCTCAGTGTTTTATTGTGGATTCCTTGTGATATTTTATGTAGATAGTCATGTCATCTCAAATAGGATCAATTTTGTTTGTTCCTTCCTGATATGTATGCCCTTTGTTTCTTCTTCTTGCCTTATTGCTCTGGCTAGGAAGTCCAGCACTATGTTGGATAAGAGCAGAGAGAGTGACTGTCCTTCTCTTGTTTCTTATCTTAGGGGAAAAAAAATCACTCTTTCACCATTAAGTATAATGAAGGTGTGGGTTTTTTGGGTAGATGCTTCTTTACTGAATTGATGTTTAAATTGGTGGTATAGCAAGTTGATTTACTGATCAGGAAGGGTCCCAATGGCCATATGAAGTGGTCAAGTGGCCTGTGTGGTTCAGAAGTTCTATTGTTCAATCTCAAAATGTTTCTCTCAGGCTCAGTGAAATCATCTAACTAGATACCCAATGTTTTTGAGTAAAGACATCTTTTTAATGCAGATCTTCTTGAAAGGGTTAACAGCTTATACTGCTGTTTCTCTTTTGTGGAATAGCTTACCAATTTCTTTTCTCCTTAACCAAGCATAATAAGCATGGGACAGGTGGGGCAAGAAAGGAGGAACAATTTTTGTAGCAGAGAATGCCTCAGTTGGGCAGCAGGGGGGTTACCAAGTACCCTTTCTAGTTGAAGCAAACACAGAAACTTTGAAAAGGATTCAAGGCCTAATTTAAGCTTTTAAAAATTTTGCATCATTTTTATGTTAAATAACTGTAATTTAAGAAGTACAAATGCTGCAGTTGGTGTTTATTTTATAATTTACTTTTAAATGGTTCTGCCTTTGTTTAATATACTGCATTTGTTAATGCTGCCTCCAAAGTACAGCTTCTAGAAAGCAAAGGCATCCTGCTAATAATAGCCATTTTGTCGAGAATGACAGCATGTCATTATTTTACTTACAAAACAAGGAGATGATATAACACCAAGTTATAAGGCTGAAGCACAAATTATATTTCACAAAAAACCAGATAACTTTTACTTACCTCATTTGGGAACATAACTATAGTATTTCATCTCTTTTCAAGTTTCACAGACATGTCCTGAGTAATTAGCCTGTATAGATCCTAAGAATTTGAAAGTGTTACTACATTTTTTCTGTTGCCATCTTATTTCTGTTGCTATTAAATTATTTACAATTTAATGGCACTGAAAACATTGGTTCAATATACTTATTTAACAAATTACCCAGTGATTCAGGTTGTATTAGCTGAAATATGGACTTAGTATTTTATAATTTGATTGTCTTTTTTCTAGATCATAATGGTATCATGTTTTGGCTTGCTTTGCTGAACTTGCAGAAGATCCGTTCTATGAAATGTTTTACTTTACTTATTTTAGCTCCCTCCCTGCCATAATTGCTAGGGTGGAATAACATTCTAATAGCTTTCACAACTGTGAAGTTTATGCTATTTCTGTTTTGTACATCAGGCTGCAAAGAAGCCTCACCCAGCAAGAGTTTTCATTAGATTAAGGATAGTGCGCTTTGCCAGGAGCGGGGCCGGAAGGAACTGTGATTAATAAACAAAAGGGTAAGGATGAAAGTACCTTGGAATAAGCAATGTAATTTTCAAATTGGTGAGAAGGAACCAAAACTAACGATGGGCAAAGGGATTGTAAGAAAATACCCATCTGCTCTGAATTAGTTTAGGTCTCTTGACATGGATGAATTATATTCCTGGGGACTGACAGTACTTTTGAATGGGATTGCAGGACACATACAAATGCCATTCCATGTATAAAATGATCATAAACTACAACTCATAAACTCATTTTTAATCCTAGGCAAGATTCCAAAATATATTATAAAGGGGGATTTGTGAGACTATATTAAGAAAGCCAATAAAATTGGGCCAATTTTATGTTGATTAAGAGAATCAGCAGGGAGACCTTGGTATTCCATTGTGTTGTGTTATGAGATCCAGAAACTGTAGTAGGCATCAAATATATGGACTTTATGAAGACATTGACAAATTGTCACAATATTCCTGAAGATAATATGAATAAATATAGGCTGGTTACAAAGATAATGGGTAGTTTAATAATGAGTTGAAGAATTATACCTGAAATGTGCTAAATAATGGATCAGCATCAACCAAAGAGATGTGACATATTGTGGAGTTCTGTCCTCAATTTTGTCACATTCAACATTTTTTATCCATGAATTCTAGAGTTACTACATCTAGGAACTGTAGAATGCATAGAATATATGGGCTTTATGAGGGTACTTAACAAATTTCGTCATAATATTTCTGAAGGCAGTTATTATCCTGAAGATAGTTGGGTAGTTAGCCCTAAAGGTTTAGTAAATGACTGGGCCCTCAACACTTGCATGCCTAGTTGGGTCACTCCCAGATAATGGAGGGCTTGATTCTCTTGGGTGTGATGTCCAGTCCTTTTCCACCAGTCAGCCATGGGCAGGGTGCATAAGTGCCAGGACTGTGCAGGTAGATCTCTAAAAGTGGAAAGGTGCTAGTTTTGGCAGCACATATATTAAAATTGGAATGCTACAGAGAAGACTAGCATGGCCTCTGCACAAGGATGACACATAAATTTGTGAAGCATTCCATATTTTTAGTCCTAGTCACAGCAATCAGATAAGAAATAAAAAGCATCCAAATTGGAAAGGAAGAAGTAAAACTGTCATTATTTGCAGATGATATGGTATTATACGTAGAAAACTTCAAAGATTCCACCTACCAACTCCTAAGACTGATAAACAAATTCAACAAAGTAGCAGGATACAAAGTTATATCCAGAAATTAATTGCATTTTATATGCCAATAACAAATTAACAGAAAGGGAAATTATGAAAACAAGTGCTACCAAAAGAATAAAATACCTAAGAATAAGCCTAACCAAGGATATAAAAGACCTGTACTTGGAAAATTATAAGACACTGAAGAAAGAAATAGAAGAAACAAATAAATAGAAGCACATACTGTGTTCCTGGTTAGGAAGAGTTAACATTATTGAAATCTCCATATTACCCAAAGCAATCTATAGATTCCATGCAATTCCTATCAAGATTTCAATGATATATTTCACACAACTAGAATACTTCAAAAGTTTATACAGAACCACCAAAGACCTCGCATAGCAACAGTGATCCTGAGAAAGAAGAACAAAGTTAAAGGAATCACCCTACCTAATATGAAAGTATACTATAAGGCCATAGTAATCAAAACAGCATGGCCTGGCATAAAAAGATAGATAGATCAATGAAACAGAAGAGAGAGCCTAGAAATAAACCCACACCTTTATAGTTAATATTTGATAGAAGCAAGCACATACAGTGGGCTAAGGATAGTTTATTCAATAAGTGGTTTTGGGAAAATTGGACAGATATGTGCAGAAAAATGAAACTAGACTACTTTCTTACACCACACACAAGAATAAATTCAAAATGGATCAAAGACTTCAATGTTAGTCCTGAAATTATAAAAATTGTAGAAGAAAACAGCAAAATCTCAGATATTGCTCATAGCAATATTTTATTGGATGTATCTCCCTCAGCAAGGGAAATAAAAGAAAAAATAAACAATGAGTTGAAATCAAACTAAAAGTGTGCAAGGGGAATCATCAACAAAAAAGATACTCCACAGAATGGGAGAACATATTTGCTGATACACCTGATAAGGGATTAATATCCAAAGTTTATAAAGAACTTACAAAACTCAACACAAAAAAAAAAACAAACAAAACCCACCAAAAAAACCCCCACCAAACAACCCAATTTAAAAATGGGCAAAGGACCTAAATAGACATCTCTCCAGTGGACATACAGATGGCAAATAGATATATGAAAAGATGTTCACTACCTTTAATTATCAGAGAAATGCAAATTAAAATCTTAATGAGATATTATCTCACACCTTTCAGAATGGCTTTCATCAATAAATAATTGCTGGAGAGGATGTGGAGAAAGGGGAACCCTTTTACAGTGTTGGTGGGAATGCAGACTGGGGCAGCCGCTGTGGAAAGCAGTATGGAAATATCTCAAAAAATTAAAAATAGATCTGCCTTTTGACCTAGTGATTCTACTTGTGGGAATTTTATTTGAAGGACCCCAAAACACCTCTGTTCATTGAAGCATTATTTACAATTGCTAAGATGTGGAAGCAGCCCAAGTGCCCATAAGTAGATGAGTGAATAAAACAACTATGGGGCATTTATATAATGGAATTTTGCTAGGCCATAAAAAAGAACATTTTACCCTTTGTGACAGTATGGATGGACCTGGAGAACATTATGCCAAGTGAAATAAGCCAGTCAGAAAAGGACACATACCATATGATTTCACTCATATGTGGAGTCTAATGAACAAACTGAACTAACAAGGAAAATGGGGACAGATTCATAGAGAGTAGGATGACAGCTAAGAGAGGGGGAGGTTAGGAAGTAGAGGTATTGAACAACAAGGGAAAAAAGAGTCATGGACATAGACAACAGTGTGGGACTTACTGGAGGGAGGAGAGTATAAGGAGACTATATGTTAATGGGAAAAAATACAATAAAGATTAAATCAAGTAATAAAAATAAAAAGATGGGAAAAAATGGATTGGTACATTCAATATGATGAGACAGGGTTTTGTAGTACAATATTTTTAAATAGGGAATTAATTTAACATAAGACAGTTATAGTAAATAATAGCAACATACAATTTCTAAAAATATGAGACTATAAGTTTGCATTAGAAGATATTACTAATCACATCACTAGCCATCAGAGAGATGCAAATTAAAACCACAAGATACCACCTCACACCTGTCAGAATGGCAATCATCAATAAATCAACAAACAACAAGTGTTGATCAGGATGTGGGGAAAAGGGAACCCTGGTGTACTGTTGGTGGGATTGCAGGCTGGTGCAGCCACTGTGGAAAACAGTATGGAGTTTCCTTAAAAAACTAAAAATGGAACTGCCTTTTGATCCAGCAATTCCACTACTTGGACTATACCCAAAGAATCCTGAAACACCAATTCATAAGAACCTATGTACCCCTATGTTCATAGTAGCATTATTTACAATAGCCAAATGCTGGAAACAGCCTAAGTGCCCATCAGTGGATGATTGGATCAAAAAACTTCGGTACATTTACACAATGGAATACTACACAGCAGAAAGAAAGAAGGAACTCCTAACCTGTGCAACAACATGGATGGAACTAGAAAGTATTATGCTTAGTGAAATAAGTCAGTCAGTGAAAGACAAATACCATATGATCTCACCCATTACAGGACAATAATGAACAAAACAAACAACAAGCAAAACAGTACCAGATATATGAATACAGTTAATAGGCCTTCAATGGGTAGGGGGAGAGGGGAGGGAGAGGCAAAGAAGGGGAGTAGTTTAGTCAAGAACCTAGTATGGAAGAATCATGGACATGGACAAGTGAGATTGACTTTGTGGGGGAATGGGTGGGTGGGGAAGGGGACAGAGGGGAGTAAAAAGTGGATGGATGTAATACAACAACAATAAAATTAAATAAAAATAAAATCTTTTAGAAAAAGATATTACTAATGATAAATACTAATGAGATATTAGAATGAGGGAAGTTTGAGTACTCTCTTACTCTGTCTTAGTGAGGCCAGACACGCTAAATCATTTAATTCTGGGCATCATACTTTGAAATAGGTATAGAACCCAGAAACAAGTTCAGAAAAAATGATCTGGACTGAGGAAGAAGGTCAAAGCCATGTCTATGGGAAACAGCCGAAGGAGCCAGAAGTGTTGACCTAGAGAAGAAAAGATATGGTTACTAGGAGGTCTAGGGCCAGTGGGTGTTCCAGGCAGGCAGATTTGGGGTCAACATGGGAAAAAATTTCTTGACAAAACCATCAGAAGATGCCATAGGTTGCTTTACAAAGCAGTTTTTCATCATTTGGGATGTTGAAATAGAGTCTGGATAATTTATCTAGGTTGGCATTAACTCAATGAACTTATCCTGATCTTGGACAGGTTATTTTTTGATTTCTTTCAAACTTGTTTTTTTTTGTTTTTTTTTTTTAAAGATTTTATTTATTATTTTAAGAGAGGGGGGAAGGGAGAGAGGGAGAGAGACATCAATGTATGGTTGCCTTTCACCTGCCTCCAGCCACAGACCTGGCTGGAGACCTGGCTGGAGACCTGGTTATGCTACTCTGGCTGGGAATCGAACCAGCGACCTTTGGATTCTCAGGCCGGCACCTTAACCACTGTGCTACCAGCCAAGGTTTCTCAAACTTGTTTTATAAATCTATATTTTTTGTATCAATGGCAGTTACATAATTGTAGTCATTAGTTGTTTTCCCACAGTATTATATTTTGGTTTTGCATTTGATATTTTTAAAATTTAAATTTATTGGGGTGACATTAGTTAATAAGTGTATATAGATTTCAAGTGTACGATTCTATGATACATCATATGTATGTTGCATTGTTTGTTCACCATCCAAAGTCATATCATCGTTATCGCCATATATTTGACCTCCCTTAACTTTTAATACTCCCCCAGCTTCCTTCCTTTTGGTAATTATCATACTGTTGTCTTTCTATGAGTTTTTATTTGTTTGTTGTTATCTATTTGTTGCTTTGAGTTTTATGTTTCACAGAGAGTGAAATCATGTTTTTTTCTTTTTCTGGTTTATATTGCTTAACATAATATTCTTAGTGTCTATGTTGTTGCAAATGGCAGTATTTCATCTTTTCTTTTTTTATTGTTATTCCATTACAGTTGCCCCAATTTTTCCCTCTTTGCCCTCCTCTGGCAACTCCATCCCCCTCTTCCACAGATAATCCTCATACCATTGTCCATGTCCATGGGTCATTCATACCTGTTCATTGACTAGTCCCTGCCCCTTCTTTCCATAGTTACCCCCCTTCCTCTTCCCCTCTAGCCGCTGTCAGTCCCATGTTTCCATGCCTCTGGTTCTATTAGCTGAGTAGTATTCTCTCGTATATATGGGGTTGGCCAAAAAGTCTGTTTAATTTTTTTTGCAAAATAAAAGACATGTTTTTCATTTTCAACAATACTTTATTGATTTAGATATTTTGAATACGTATGTCTTTGTGGAATTATGTTGATTTGATTGCTGTCAGCTTCAGCTGGTCTACCTGACAGCAGTGGAGCATCACACAGCACAAAACTTTGCAAACCACTTTTGACAGCCACAGCACCATCCCTATGCATTGCACAAGTATTTTCTTGCATTTCAGTTGCATTTATACCTTTCTTGAAGTAATAAAGCATAATATGACAAAAGTGTTGCATATTTTCTTCCCTCTTCAATATTAAAATGGCTATACAAAACACCAATTTTGATTTTTTTAAAAATTGGTATTTTTTAAAAAGATTTTAAAAAATTCACTATTTTTAGAGAGGCGGGCAGGGAGGGAGGAAGAAAGAGAGGGAAACATCAAAGTATGGTTGCCTTTCACCTGCCTCCAGCTGGGAACCTGGCTGGAGACCTGGCTTGCAGTCAGGTTATGTGCATTGACTTTGGGTTCTTAGGCCAGTGCTCAATCCACTGAGCCACACCCACCAGGGCTGATAAGTTTTTTTAATGCATGCAGATATGACAGCTGTCACAATATAATCTAACAGAATTGTTTTTGAATGAAGTGTTTTCAAATTTTTCAGGTAGATGCCCAGAAGAGGGATTGCTGGATCTTATGATGACTAAATTATTAGTGAAGTTTAGATGTACAAAATTTTACTGTATAAAATTTATCATGTTTATTTTAACCACTCATGTAATATCATTGATAGGCAGATATGGTGGTCTTACTCTTATTTTGTTATAGGAGCCATTTCTATAGTCTTAAGGGAGCTTACATTAAGAGTAAGTACTTCCGTCAGGTTGCAAGCCAGGTCTCCAGTCAGGTCCGTAGCTGGAGGCAGGTGAAAGGCAACCATACACTGATGTTCCTCTCCCTCTCTGCCTCCCTCCCTTCCCCTCTATCTAAAAATAATAAATAAAATCTTAAAGAAAAGAGTAAGTATTTCTCTAATAATCCATGTGTTGTTTTCATTTTAGTGCCCTGGGGCAAATATTTAATGAAGCTGCCTCTTTTCCTTTGTGAATCATAAGACAAGTGGAGGCTACTTGAGGAATATTTAAGTACTTGACATAGAAAAAATAATTACCTCTCTCTTGACTTTGCTAAAATTCTATTTTTCACTGCCCCAATGTTGTCTAGAGATATGTGAACATTATATCTGAAGAAAGTAAGAGAATTTAGCTGACGTACACCTTGTAGATAAATATACAAATGGTTACAGGCATGGGTATTAGTTTTAAATAGACCTGGGTTTAATCCTAATTTTTCCACCTACTACCTGGTTATTTAACTTCAGCAGCCTCCCTCTCCTTATTTATATATGAGTATGACTGTAACTACCTGAGGGGAAAAAACTAATTTAGGAGGAAGAGATCAGGTTCAAAGGGTTTCTGCTATTTATGATTTATGATAGAATGTTAACTTCTGTAAAAATCATAAAATGTTAAAACTGAATAAGAATTAGAGTTCATTTGGCTCAATGTCTTAATTTTATAAATGTGGAAAACAAGATCTGGAAAAGCCAAGAGGCACCTACAGGATCACAGTGAAGCTGGCAGTCAAAGGCCAGTGCTTTCTTCCCACTCCATGGGAAACGCATATTAAAACAAAAATTGTAAAGATGTCTTCATCATTTTTGGTTTAATTTTATTTCAAAAGTATTTCAAGAGTAAATCTTTCATAGAGAGACCATGTAGAAATAATTACTCTGAAAGATCCGAGAGAAACATCAATGTACAGTTGCCTTTCACCTGCCTCCAACTGGGGGCCTGGCTGGAGACCTGGCTTGCAACCTGAGTATGTGTCCTGACTAGGAATCGAACCAAGAACACTTTGGTTCATAGGCCAGTGCTCAGTCCACTGAGCCATACCAGCCAGGGCCTGAAAGATCCTTTTCTAATTCCAAGATTTTGTGTCAGAGTCAATATCATGCCAATTAAAAAAAATTTTACCTGGATGTAAGCTATGTCATAATTATTACTTCATGACATAGTACAGTATACATTTACTTCATTTTAAGAGGATAGTTGACATCTTCAGTTGAATTTCATTTTTCAGAATTAAAAAAATATCATCTCAGTAAATGTATATTCTATTTTCTAGATGTCCCCTGAAGAAAAAGTTTGTAAGTACTGTGGAGTCAGCTATTTAATTCTCCATGAGTTTAAAGGTATGGAAGAAAAAGTGAAAGAGATGGAAAAAGAGATGAAATTTTATCAAGGAAGTGTAGAACGTGAGAAGAGACTTCAAGAAAAGCTACATTCTCTTAGCCAAGATTTTGAACATTACAAAATTGACAGTGATTCCAAAACAGAAAGGTTGGAGTGTTTTTCTTTTCTGTTATTTCTTTAGTTAGGAAAAAAAAGTACAAAAAATAGATAGACTTTTAATGTTTTCTATAATTTCTCTGTATCAGGTATAATTATACTTGAATACATTTGAGTTTGTTCATTAATAATTACTAAATATTATTAATGATAGTTTGAACATTTTTTTGAGGCATACATTTACTCTGAATAATTAGAAACCAATTAATTCAGTAACTGTAAGTTGAAGATAGGTTAAGTTTTATTTTTCCCCAGGTATCTTAATTTTGTCATTAAGAAAATTTGTCTGTTAAAAAGCAGGTGTTTGGTAGTTTTTGATGCCTAACATTTGTTTTAACTGGCCTTGAATATTCAGAGTTATAAGATAAGGTTTTTATATCTAAAAAAGGATGCCTAAACATTTAAATTGTCATATAATTCTGTCACTAAAATTGGAATAAAATTAAATAATTGGTTTGTAATGCTAGCAAATCTGACCAACGATTTAGTCTTCCTAAAGACACTTCAATGAGATTACATGGACACTTCTATAGAAGGTTTATTTTTGCTGAAGTTTTATGGCTTTACCTTTTACCTATGAATGAATATGTCTCCATTTAATATCAATAATTGATATTAGTAAATATTGACTTAATGAATGTAATGAATATCATGATGTCTTTACAAAATAGAAATTTTCTTAAATCTCTTAGGATTAAGTACTTCTATTAAATTTTATTACAAATTTAAATAATTACATTAAATGTCAATTGAGCCCAATATTTCTTAGTTCTTTATCAAGAAAATATAGTTATAGTGTTTTAAATTTCAAATCTAAATAATGAAATATTTCATACTATTTGAGTGGAAATAAAAAATTTGAAGCATTTATTTAGAATTTTAAATTTGGATGGTTTTTGCCTGTCAGAGATTCTTTTTGTTTGTTTTACTTTCTTTTTTTTTTTTTTAATTTTATTGTTGTTGTATTACATCCATCCCCTTTTTGCTCCCCTCTGTCCCCCTCCCCACTGTTTTACTATCTTAAATATAATATTACATTATGTAGGTGTATAAACGTGTGAAATAAAAGATATATAAAAGAAAAGGGAAGAAAGTCCCTTTTTATCCTGTAAATTGCTTTCTTCTTACTGGAGATAAAACCGCTTTAATGGTTTGGTGTATATTCTTCATTGTGCTTTTTACCTTTATTATGGATATATTTCTTTAACATATGTAATGTATTACATATAAGCCATGTAGTTTTAAAAATGTTTATCTTTTAATAGACTAGTTTTTTAAAAACATTATCAATATATTAAATTTATCATTTTGTAACTTTAGCCATTTACATATTTTGGAAATTGTTCCATGTTAATGCATATAAATCTACCTTGTTCTTAACTGCTGCAACATTTTCCTTACTGAGGCTATGACAAAATTACTTACCTTTCTCTTTTCAATATTTAAATTATCAATATTTATTATTGTATGTAGTTTAAAATTTTATATTTATATATACATGTTTTCCATAGGATAAATTCCTAGAAGTGAAATTGCTAAAGAGAGTAAATGCGAATTAAAAATTTTGATGGACAGTATATGAAATTATCCTTTGAGAAAATAGTGTTAACTTTTTTTGGTCAATAGTTCATAAAGTGGTTATTTTCTTTTATATCTTGTTAATATTGAAATCTTAATTTTTCAAATTTTCACTTTTTCTTGAGTGTAAAATGTTACTTTGTTGTTATTTAATTTATGTTTATTGTTAATGAGATTGAACATTTTTCATGTTTACTAGGTATTTACATTTCTTCCTGTATTAATTACTTATTCATATATAATGCTCAACTTTCTATTGGGTTATTTATTTTTGTTTCTTTGTATGAGTTTTTAATATAGTATGAACATTATACTTTGTTTATATATGTTACTAATACATTCTCATGGTTATTTATTTATCTTTTTCTGTATTGATTTTTAATATCCTTTGCAAAATTCTAGTCAGGGTTCTATATCAAGTTTTTTGGTTACAAACAATAGAAACTTACTCTGGCTGACACTAAATTAGTATTAGATTCAGACAAGTTGAAAAAACAACATACAGGGTGGGGTAAAAGTAGATTTATAGTTGTTCGTATGGAAAAATATTGTAATAAGTAATATAAGAATAAACGCTGTGTTTCACATACAACTATAAACCCACTTTTGCTCTACTCTGTACACTTCTGTTTCATCCATGTTTTTTCATAGCTTAAATGGCTCATTTCCTTTTAGCATTGAATAATATTCCATTGTCTGGATGTACCACAGTTTATTCATTCACCTACTGAATGACATCTTAGTTGCTTCCTCTCTTTTCCTCAGATTCTGAACATATGAATATTAGCTCTTTTGTTATTATCCCATAGTCTCTGAGACTCTTAATTTTTTTTTTTTCTGGTCATTTTCTCTCTGTTGTTCAGATTTGGTGAATTCTGTTGATCTATCCTAAAGTTCAATGATTCTCTTCTCCATCATTATACTCTTCTATTGAGCCCAGTGAGGTGTTTTTAAAAAATTTTTGTTTTCACAGTTACTGTGGTTTTCAATTATATAATTTCTTTTTGGTTCTTTTAGGTAAGTTATGTGGTTTTGTTTTTTTTTTTTTTTTTTTGAGATTTCCTTTTATTTCTGGAGAATTTTAAATTACTTTTAAAAGAATTTTTTGTGATGGCTGCCTTAAAATTCTTGTCCGATAATCGAACATCTGATGACATCTGATTCATCTCAGTGTAGAGTCTGTTTTATTATCTTGTCTCATTAATGTTATGATTTTCTTTGTTCTGGCATGATTGATATTTCCATTGAATCCATTTCAGAGGTTATGCTATGAGACTTGGGTCCTACTTAATATTGTTTTTCAGCAGATGCTCCCTTTGTTGAGATATAGCAAGAAAGCTAGATGGGTATGTTTGTTCAGCTTCCCACTGTCCTCCGGACACTACTGCAGCAAAAGTGGGGTTTTAACTCACACTGCCTTGTATCTGTCTGGTGGAGTGAAGTTCACTTAGTTCCCCATTCACACCTGTCCAGCAACAGAGGATCACCAGCTTACACTGCCTGTGTCTCTGTGTGGGCATGTACGTAAGATCAGCTCTCTGCTGATGAACTCACTGTCACCAGGGAAGTGGGAAATCAGAGGACTGACCCACACTGCTTTGTTGCAGCAGGGTGGGAGCCGAAGGTTGGCTCCTCTCCATGCCCAGCTGACACCAAGGGATGGGAGAGTGCCAACCAACACTGCTTCTCACCACTTGATTCTGCCTTGTTGATGCCAGCTGTGAGTGGAGGCTTGGTTCTCTGCTATGCCCCAGACGCTAGGGATAGGGAAGCAGAATGTTGACTCTATGTAACAGCACCTTATTCCACCTCACTGATGCAGGATGGGGCTGGAGGCTGTCTACTGAGACAGGATATAGGTGAGGAGCAGTTTAAGGAGTGCTGCTAGTCCATTCAGGGCTTCATTTGCTGCTAGTTGGGTATGGAGGTTTAGTCCCCCACTTGGCCTCAACTGACATGAGGAATAGATCAACTCTTGGCTCAGCTGCAGCACCAGTGAAGCTATGGAGTGAGCATGTACAGTTTTACAGTTGATGTTTGGCTGGCAAGGATATTGTCAAGAATGTTTTTGGTTGTTTAGCCACCTTTTCCCTGATCAGCTAAGTAGATCAGATTTTTTTTTTTTTTTGAGATTAAAAAATAAAAAGTTTCTGTTGGTGGTTCTGGGCTGGAGACTTCTGAACTACCCTGCTTGAGACATGTAGGGAACAGTGAGGAAACTCAGGGATCTCAGTACCTTGGTGTTTTTCAGGTCCCAAGATTGTTAGGCCCTTTGCTTGCTTTCCATCTTTCAGAGTTTTCTTTTGCTTGAGTTGTATTATCAGGAATTTTAAGTTGTAAGAGGGAGGATCTGGGAATAGTGGGGCTACTCTATTTTGGTTTGAATAAGAACATTAAAAAATAATTGAGTAAATTTTGACCAATGTCAAACTTGCCTGCTAAACATTTCCTCTTTGATTCTTCTGCTCATGCCCAGTGGAGGCTGTGCACAGAGATGTGAGCCGAAGTAGGATAGACCTGTCCATGAGGAGCCAGACTTAGGAGTTCTGTTGCCCACAGTTGGCTGCTCTCACCAATCAGGCGAGCCATGTATAAGTCAAGTGAAGAGCACTCCTCCCTTGGAAGGTACTAAGGATTCAAAGAGCCAGACTGAGTCCACAATTTGGGATAAAATTAATACCGAGTTTTAAATTTTCTCTTGAGTTTGTAAATGAAGAGTTGGAGGAAAGAACTCTACCTGTCTGGAGTAGAGGGTGATGGGCAAACCAGGCAAATTTTGTTAATCGTTATCTTCCCCTCCTAAACTTCCTTCCCACATAGACCAGTTATATCTGTTAAGAATGCAGTCTGCAGAAAGAGGTTTAAGTGGACAAGGCTTTATTTGTTTCTTGAAAGAACAGGCAGTATATAGGCAGCTCCACATTATCACCCAGTACCCAGCGTCTTTCCATCTCTCACCACATTTCTCAGTGAGTAGACCGTCACGCTGGTTTTCCTCATGATCTCAAGATGGCTTATGCACTGCCAGAAAGTAGGAACATGAAGGGAGAAGCAGTCAGGGGAAATGCCTGTATTAGGAAATCAAAAGCTTTCCCACAACTGCTGTGGGGGTCAGGGAACAGGCGGCAGGGAGTTGGCTTATTGCTTCCTGAAATAATATCAGGTTCTGTTGTAAGGAAGAGGACCCTAGCAGCACCTGCCTCCCTTGATCATCACATTTTCCTCAGGAAATGGCATGTACATGCTTACTGTAGTTCCTTGAGAGGAAGAAAAGTAGTATCTCAGGTTCATGTATCATGAACCCCATTTGCAGAAGATCTTGTCTTCTGTACATGTCTTTGTCCAGGCTGTGCTTTTTCTATATTTGCAGTACTCTGGGTTGTATGGAAGTATTGTGAGAGGCAGCATGTTAAAAATGGACAGGGCAACTGAATTTTGAATATTCAAGACCATAGAACAAAGAGCTGATGTAGAAGGGTCAAGGAATACTTCTCAGGGAATCATTTTAACTCTCTGGGGTCTTTTCAAACCCGCACCTCTCTTCTAAAATCGTGATTTGTCCAATTGTGGAAGAGTGAGAATCTCTGAAGTGAAATGAGAGTTGTTACTGGTGCTAGTGTGATTGGGCACATGGGGAAGGCAGGAGAAAAGATTGAGTGCCATTTTGAAAAGCATGTATTCTTTTTTGGGCCACTGAAAAATGCCACCAATGGACACAGGGTTGTGAACAAATAAAACTGGAAGTTAATATCACGTTTTTCTTAGTTTAGATATATAAAGATGCGTTTGTTATATTGATATTTGTGTTATGCACTACTTAAACTTTTAGAAACCTAAGCAAGTTTTATTCACATCATGCATTTCTAAGACTGGCTAATCCTTTTATCTATTATCTTTTCATTTTTCTCTTACACAGGCACTAGATTACATTCCAGACTCAAGTTCTTGGATATAAAACATACTGTTTTTCTTTATTCCTTCTCTCTGTGGATACATGCAAACAGTAAATAGAAGTTGACAGGTGTTTTTACTATTGATATAAATAATGTTTAGATGGGTTTCCTTGTTACTAGACCTGGCAAGGTTATGGAGATTGATATTTATTCAACAACATTGATAGACCTATGTACACATGTATATCTTTTATTACCAGTATAACTTTGAAAGCCCTTCTGTGTATCATTATGTTGTTGCTATAGCAACATGGTTACCAAAATAAGGTGCATTTTCCTGCTTTGTCTTTTTAAAGGTCTTTCCCCTACCCCAATCTTTTAAATCAGCATTGTAGGGTTTCAGTCCCAGACACTCAGTAGTCTTTCTATTTATCTTTTCCCTTGAATTTTCCTTACTTATAATTTATTATTTATCATAAAATGAAATTTTTACTGGACTAAATCCTAGTAGGAATTTTAAGAATGAATGAAGGGAAGCAGTGTATGATATGGTATAAACAGTAAAGGCTCTGCTGTTATCTAGTCCCATGATCTTGTCTTGAAGTCTTTTGGTACTTTTTTTACTTCATCTCTAAAATGGTCAGAGAAGCAGCTACAGGAATAATACTTGCATTACTCTTTGCCTTGCAGAATTCAGTTATGTCCCACTTTTTTCTCTTTCCATGCTTGTTAACTAAGGCTAATAGCATACAGTATTTTTTTCCCCCATAGATACCATCACATTTTCACCTACCTTGATCTCTAAATATTGCCCACCTACCTTGGTATCTCTTAAATAGTGACTAATATCACAAGGGAAATTCTTGGGTCTATGAAATACCCTGATCCCAATGCCAGCTACCACAATAATGAATTCCAGTTTAATTGGGATTTTAAAATGCCTAGCCCTGTGTTTCTGCTCATTAGAATAGACATTTTATAGAGAGCATAATTTTAGAACTTGTTAATTTTATTTATTATTCCCCCTTCTTTCAAAACAAGACATGAGATGTTTTAAAAGAACATAATAAAATTAACAACATAGGGAGTAAAAGGGAGGGAGGTATTGGACAAAAAAAAAAAAAAAAACAACCACAGAAAAAAGTCAAGAAACTAAATGTGTCAACCCTCAGGGTCAACAGTTAAGCAAAGCTTTTCTGCAATCCCTTGTACTGGAGCTTCAGGCATTTCTGTACTCACAGCCCTTTTTGTAGGGGTAGGAAAGGAATAGGGTTTGGAAAGGTAGGCTTTATTGATTTAATTTTTTTGTATGGTTGTTTAAGCAAGGCTGATTTAGCTCTAGAAAAAAATCTACAAGACAAGAGATAATTCAGAGGGAATTTAGACATTAGTGAGAATCTGAACCATGTATCTGAAGCAGATCTTAAAAGGCAATAGCTGGCCGCCTCTCTAATGCTGGGCTCCATGCCGCTGTTCAGTGAGGAAGCAGTAAAACAGTTCTAAAGAACAGAGTTCCAGCTTGCCTCTCTATATTAGCTTTCTTTCCATCCTCTTCTCTTCACCTGCTTTCTCACTGCTTCATTTACCACCAGGCCTGAACAAACAAGTCAGATCATGTTATCTGAGTTGAGGAATAGGATGACTAATCTGTTGCAGGTTTGAATTACTATATCTTCAAAAAATTGTGCAATTTAGTTTCTTCTCAAATTCTTTATATTTTATTTATGTATTTCTAAATGGGAACAATTTCAAATTGGGGAAAATGAATTAACTTATTGGGTGAGGTGTGATCAGCTCCTGTTATATTCATTTTGTAAATGGGTAAACGAAAAGATTAAACAACAGTGTTCACATGGTTCATGAAATTCTTTTTTCTTTTTTCTTAAAAGACTTTATTTGTATTTTTAGAGAGAGGGGAAGAGAGGCAGAGAGAGAGAGAAACGTCGATGTATGGTTACCTTTCATCTGCCTCCAATGAAATTCTTTTTTGTTACTGATTTGAGAGAGAGATTTGTTGTTCCACTTATTTATTCATTAATTGGTTGATTCTTTTTTTATTAAATTTTATTGTTGTTATATTATATTCATGCCATTTTCCCCCTGCTTTCCCCTTCCCCATCCTTCCATCCCCCAGCATCCCCTTCTTGTCCATGTTCATGGGTCATCCATGCTACTTCCTTGACTAAACTGCTCCCGTTCTTTGCCTCCTTTCCCCTTTTCTCCCCTCCCCTCCCCTCTGCCCACTGAAGGTCTGTTCCTTGTATTCATGTCTCTGGTTCTGTTTTGCTTGTTTGTTTGTTTTGTTCATTGGTGTCCTGTAATGGGTGAGATCATATGGTATTTGTTTCACTGACTGGCTTATTTCACTAACCATAATACTCTCCAGTTCCATTTATGTTGCCCCAAAAGGTAGGAGCTTCTTTCTTCTTGCTATGTAGTATTTCATTGTGTAAATGTACCAACGTTTTTTCTTTTATTTTAAATTTAATTTTATTGTTGTATCGTACCAAAGTTTTTTGATCCATTCATCCACTGATGAGCACTTAGGCTGTTGTAAATAGTGCTACTATGAACATAGGGTTACATAGGCTCTTCTGAATTGGTGTTTCAGGGTTCTTTGGGTATAATCCTATTAGTGGAATCACTGGATCAAAAGGCAGTTCTATTTTTAGTTTTTTGAGGAAATCCCATACTGTTTTCCATAGTGGCTGCACCAGCCTACATTCCCACCAACAGTGCATCATTGATTGATTCTTATATGGGCCCTGACTGGGGATTGAACCTACAACCTTGTTGTATCAGGATGACATAATAACCGACTGAGCCACCTGGCCAAGGCCTTACTTTTTTTTTTTTTGTCTTTTCTGTAATGTCACTATTTGGATTAGTTGAATAAACCAAACAAATGTGGCTATGGCAAGTGATAGCATGAAGACACTGTCATTGGAGACCTGTTTTGAAGGGACAAGGCACACCAGATCTTGACCTTGTCTTATTGGACTAAAGAAACCCAACTGTATAAAAAGCCACCCAGCATTAACAAGAGACAAGCTGGCTGAGTTCACAGAACTGTTAGGGAAGCTGTCCCTGGAAACAATGTAAAGATCTCAACAAGAAGTCTTCTTCATGTGTTATTGGCCTTATTTTAAAGTGAACTTAAGATGTGGGAATGGAAAAGTTTTTCCGTTAGGCAAGTGACTCTACTTCTGAATTTACTCATTTGGACATCTATTCTTTGTTCATACACTCTTACCTTCCAACTTGATCCATTTCATTGAGGCCTGAAATCTATTGATGCCTCTCTCTACCTTCTCTTTCTGTTATCACTTTAAGTACAACCTAGTGTCCATGGTCTGTGATGTCAGCCATTCCCCTGACACTATCTTGAAGTCCCCTGTCCCATTATCCTTCCATCATATCAGCTAGGAGAACCCCTAATATAGATAACAACTAACCACACTTTTTGTACTGATATTCTAGCTTCCAGGAACCTGATGCTGTCATTCCTCTGTCTATAGTATTTCTACCTTCACGTTCCCTACATACTCCTTCCTTTGCAACAACAGCATTTCCTTAAGACTCTTCAAACAAACAAATGAAGCCTTCACTTAATCTGAGGATTCTTCTAGCTACTACCTTAACCCTCTCTTCCTTTTCATACTAGTCTTTAAAATAAATTATCTGGACTTACTATCTCCATTTTCTCACTTGCACGTGCATCCTGGCTCATTATAATCTGGGTCCCTCAGCATCATTTTAAAGAAAAGGCTCTAATTCATGTTACCAGTTACTTCTGTGTTACTAAATCTAAAAATGTGCCTGGTTTTTATTTTTCTTGACTTCTTAACAGTATTGACACAGTATTTTATTCTTTCTACCCAAAATACTCATCTTTTACTTGTATGATATCATGTTCTTCTGGTTTTATATGGGTCCCTGTGATACCTTTTCCTTCTCATTATCTCTTCCTGGTCTCCCCATTTCTTCTTGCTCTGTAAATACTGGAGCCTTCCACGGTACTGTTCATAGCCTCTTTTTATTTATTTTCATTTGACATTCTTCAGTTTCCAGTAGATCTTATCCAGTCCCACCTCTGACCTCCTGACTAATCCTTTCAATGTCTATAGCCAGCTGCATCACAGGCTCAGTAATGCCCCAAGGTGAACTGGTCATCCTCCTTCCATACCTGCTACTCTTATGTTCTTAAGTTCAGGAAATGTTATCCCCATCATCACCATGCAGCATCAATGTAGTGTTGTTGACAGTCTTGGCTCTGTGGTCGGACTGCCTGAATTTGAGTCCTGGTTCCACTGGTGGTTTGGACTTGGGCAAATTTCTAAATACTCTTTGTCTCAATTTCCTGGACTATAACATGGGAATAATAATACTGCCTACATTAGTTGGTTATTCTGAGTATTAAATAGGGTTGTTGTGAGGTTTGTGTATGTGTGTGTGTATATGTAGTAAATTTTAATAAACTATATGAATTACTTATAAAACAAACTGTTTCATGCCCTCTTCAATTCTGGGCATCATTCTTGATTTTTTTCCTATTTTATCACCTTCCTCCTGAATATTTTTTGAATTTGTCCATATGTTTCTCAAACCATACAGACATCATCGTCATCTATTCTCTGTGTGGACATCTACCCTACATGACCTGTTGCCAATCCATTCTTTATTATACAACCCAGGAGATTGTGTCAAATACATATCTAATCACTTCATTCCACCACTTTACCTACTGTAGGTTTGCATTGCCATTAGAATAGTCTGAAATCCTCTTTATGATTTGAGATTCTGTATGACATCTGGCCCTTGGTTATCCTCACTCTCTTTGTTCCAGTGATCTTCTACATTTTTTCAGTTCTTAAAAGGCACTGTACTCTCAACCCTGACCCTTTCAATGTACTGAACCTTCTCCTGGGGACTTCTCTCCCTTCCACCATCTTTTCTCTACCTCCCTTTTAAGGTCTTAGCTTAAATGTCAGGCCTTCTGGATGGTATTTCCTGACCCTTGAAGAGGTTCCATGACATTTTTTGTTTTCCATTTTTTAGTGCTCTCCATACTTAGAATTATTTGTTTAATAATTTATTTGCATTTTTGGCAATAATGTAAGTGCTATGAAAACCAGTCAGCTTTATGTATCCCCAACATGTAATAAAGTTTCTGGCATATAGTAATCCTCCCAAAATATTTGTTGAAGTTAATTTATGAGTAGAGATGAAAAGTAATTTATGAGTAGATATGGCTTCCTATGTGAGAGAAATGCTCTACTCTGATTCTTTTAAGCAGTAGGGCTAATCTTTCCCTGTAGATGCTGAAAAGGCTAGACACTTTCTCAGCCTCACTTGCAATTAAAAGTGACTGACTGTGAAAGCTCTATCCAATTAGATATAAATTGGAATGTCAGTTACTTCTGTTGACTCATTTGAAAGCAAAAATGTTTTTGTCCCTCTATCTAAGGCACCATTAAATTTGGTACCCAGAAGATCCAAGAAAACAATCCCACCCCCCCAAAAAAAACAGAAGACTCTGGTCTATTCCTTTCCCTGCTCCCTTATTACAATCACAAGGAGATTTTTCTTTGGTATTTACTATGGGAACTTGGTCAAGTTTCTAGAAGCAAATCTCCCAATATTGTTGGCCATGATATGATTGGGTTTCCCTAAAGTTGTTCACTCTTAAAGTTGTCCACTATGAGCCTCCAGCAATTTATAAACTGCAGTTCATGCTTTCCTATCCCCAATAATTATTTTTGAATAATAAAAGTAAACTGGAACTGTCTTAGGACTTATGACCAATTTTAAGAAATTGTGTGTGTGTGTGTGTGTGTATACATATATATGTGTGTGTGTGTGTGTGTGTGTGTGTGTATATGTATATAGTCTATAATTTTTAACTAAGTCTTTTAATTTTTATTGCATTGTTTTGGATGGGAGTGCCTCTTTTTTTCAGCAATTCATGATTTAGAGATTACTGCTTCCACAAGCAGATAATCAGATTATAAAGGCCCATACCAGCTTTCAGTAACCTATATCTCTAAAACATTGTTTGGACAATCTTTGTGCTCCCTTCTCCTTCTGGTCACCTCCTGTGTAGGCTGTCCTGGTTTCCTCCTGGGTCTGCTGCAGTGCATTTGTAGTGTCCCCTTACCATGTAAAACCTTTTGTTCTCTTCTGAGAGTATTCTTTTCTCTATACAATGTCACCATAGACAGATAAATTAAAGTTTTTCTTCAAATTATTGTGGTCTTTCTTTTTAGCAATAAATTACAAAAATGTTTAATGGTCAAAATATTTGTTGGTCATAGTTAACATTTTTTCTGTCACTGTAGGTCTGTGAGCTTCCTTTTTTATCTTATTCATCCCAGTAATATTTTTTTCTTTGACTTGATTTTTACTTATTCATGTTTTACTTTTTTATCAAATATATTATGGTAACATTGGTTAACAAAACTATGTAGGTTTCAGGTGTACATACAATACATCATTTATATGTTGTATTGTGTTCACCACCCCAAATAACTTTGATATAGGTTTGAGTTAATATGAAACTCTGTTATTTTCATCTCATTGTGTTTGTATGCTTATATTTTTTTCTGTTAGCCAAACTAAACTACCCATTGTATTTCTTCCTTTATGGTTAGATTATTTTGATTCTTTAAGATCCTTCTATTTTTATGTTGCCTCCAGTTACTATAGTCCATAATATCTCTTTTTGATATCATATAGCACTTTTATTTTTAAACAAACCATATAGCAGTTGTGTGTGTACTCCCTTATTTTATATTTTTGTTGGTGTTTGTTCTTGTCTTTTTAATGTGTCAAAATCCTTGAGAACAATAACTATCTTTATTTTCCTTGTATTATCCATAGGACCTCATACAGTGATGGGTACATGGTAGGTGTTTGCTAATATACTGAGTGTTTGAAATGTATGAAATGAATTTTGAAGCTAAGGTTTTCATATGACATTTCAGTTTGATTTTTACCACTGTACATAACATAGGAATGTTTACATACCTCCTGGAAGGCACTCAAACTTATGTCTTGTGCTGTATTATAAATGATACCTATGTCAAGAATGGAGAAATGGAATGATATATCTCTTGCTGCCACCTCTGTTTTCTATTAACAGTAAATGCATATAGGCCTAGAGATGGCTGCCTGCCATGAATTGCATCATTTACACTGGTTTTTAATATGCCTCTTGGCATTTCAGTTTCTGTTCTCAGCAGGCAACCTCACTCGTGCTGAATCCTCTAATATTTGTATGCAGATAAATGCTTAGAGAACTGTGAAAGATATTTTGGCTTTGCTTCTGCATGGTTTCAGATGAATGTCAAAGACACATTGGAAAGTGTATCATTTAAGTATAATTTAAGATATTGAATCATAATAATTTCCTAGAATTTAAATTCCATTTTGCCATTAATGGACACGAATTTTCATATTGAATTTTGTCACTGTGTATGATTACTCCTGAGTTTTGTGATCACGTGCTCTCAGAAGAGGAGGGATCTGTCTCACCTGCTGCCAGCCAGCAGGCAGGGTGGATGCTGTGCCTGAGGGAAGCAGAGAAACACAGAGAGGGGAAAGATGGAAATGGTTTGTAACCTTTTCCTTGCCCTAGTTAGAGGGGCAGTAAGGCAATGAGACTGGAAAGGAGGGAGACATGTTTTAATGTGGTATTAGCTTTTAGCTGCTCAAGGCTCAGAACATTTTACTTTGTAATAATTACACATTCTTTGTTGTGTCAATAATTATGTAGCTGAGTTTAACAACCATTTTTTAAAAGTTATTTTCCCTTTGGAGCCCTTTGTGTTCAAAAGATTCATACTATACATGAGATAAAGGTAAAGGAAAGTCACATTTATTTTCATAGAGAACAGTTTTCACTCATTTTATGTTAGTAAATAATAGATTGATTTTTTAAAAATAGGGAACAAGAGCTCATATTTAGTAACCTCTATTCATAAATATTATGGATTTTTTAAAGATATTTTGTGTCCATAAGAATGGTAGCTTTGAATTCTGAATTCTCTTTTGAAAAATACTTGAAGGATTAATTTATATATTCTACTTTATTGGTGTGTTGATGAATGTCCCCAGGTAGTTGCGCAGGGGAAAACAATCAAACAGTAACTCATGTAATCATATGGGTTTTAATCCTATTGCTTATCTAATTTAGAGTAATTTTTATCTCTAAGAAAATTTTAAAATAAAAATGGGACAGAGTTTATTATTATTAGTAGTAGTAGTAGTAGTAGCAGTAGTAGTATTGCCTGAAAATTGAATCTGCTTTACATGTTATAAAGTAGAATTGCAGGAAATTCTAATTCTAATTGTTTAATTCTAAATTAAAACAAGCACCCCCCATCTATGGACCAAAAAGCAATTAATCATGCCATATTATCTTTAATTAAATACCAAGACTCTTCTAATCATGTCACTGAGAGCTCATGTCACCCACTGCTCTGTTTGGCTGCCAGTGTCATGTCTCTCTTTAGCAATGGTGAGGCAGATTCCTTCCCACAGGGAAGGGAAACCTGTGGCTTGATGCTTTCACCAATAACAGAAATGTTTGAGAGCCAGGTGGCAAAGCTGTTGCCAATGGCATCTTTTACTACTTCAAAAGAACCAGGGTGTCTCTGTTGATTATCATGCCAGTTCTTCCCAGGTTAGCACCTCTGGTCACCATACACAGGTTACCAGTGTCAAATCAGTCATTTTTCCAGTCTCCAAATCAATATGAATGGGGCCATTCACCTTAATGAGGGGATCAAGGTAGCAGATGGTGTGAACATCACAGTTTACCAGATGAGGGATTCCTTTTGTGTCCACAAAGATTTTCCTCACTTTGCACAACCCATTCTTGGCTTCCTCAGGTGTAATAAGATGAATGGCAAAGGGACCATTGGTGTCATAGATCAGATGGAAATTCTCTCCAATCTTGTCAGTGCTGATGGCATCCATAAAACCAGCAGGGTACAGTTCATCAGTTTGGACTTCCATCAGTTTTAATAAATTGCAGTGTGCAGATCTTTTTAGTTCACCCCTGTCTGGGTGTATATGTCTGTTCTTTAAGAAAATGATGAGAGGGAGACAGTCTCTCAGGTTCTGGGGACTTGTAGGGAGATGGCAGTTTACCCAGCATCCAGTGCTTTGGAGCGTTTACATGCTTCAGGTGCCACGGTTGCTCTAGGCACAATTCTTATGTTAAGGTGCTGGGATCAGAGTAATTCTTCTGCTCCTGCCACTGTCAATGAAAAAATTCTGTAGATTAAGACTTAAGTTAATTCATTCATTCATTTATTCATTAATGATATCATTTTCTAACTTAGTATACCTTGAGAATGACATTTGAATATTCATCTATATATATCATTCTGTTATTTTAACAAACTCAAGAGAGTTGTTCAGTCCATATTCTATTATTAAACATGCAAATAAAATAATGATAAAGTGAACATAATGATATAATTAGGGAAAAGAAAGAATGTCTATGTTTTTCAACATGTGATTTTGTCTAGCAAGTAGTCTCAGTTCCTGAAAGAACCCTGTTGAACGTGATTGCCTGAGAGATAGTCAAAGAAGTTAGGAGGGTTAGGAATGGAAGGAGAATTGGGATAAGGAAGGGGAAAAAAGGTAAAACAAAGCAGTTGGTTAATGCTTGTGTTAAAATGCAAACGTACAGTTGAGAGGTGGTAGTATTTATGACCAATTTTAAAAGCAGAATACTTCAGACTCCAAGCAGTACGTTGCCAAGGGAAAGAACTACTGCCAAATCCACAGCACTCTCTCACTGAGCCACACGTAGATCGGCGACTTCAGTTTCTCTTACCCTTTTGTTAATGCGTTTGTTTTGGCAAAATAAATAATTTTGTAAAATTAAGCTAACGGCTTTCTCTGATATCAAGCCAGAAGATTTTGGAGAGGCACACAGAGAGAAGCAAAAATAAAAGGATTGAAATGCTTGCTGAAGGTGTCCAGCATATTTGCAGGGCTGCTAATCTGAGGAAAGAGATATCTAATTAAACGTGTGACGGTCTACTCCTTTCCTTTTGCTTAAGTTTATTTCTCTTCTAGCCTTTTCTTTTAGCCTGTCTTTGTTTTGTTTTGTTTTTTAAGTTGTGTCTGTTAAAAGCAGGAATATTTGTCACCATTGTTCTTCCAGTGTTCTTAGGTCTTTCTTGTCAGAATCGCATTGCAAATACAAGCCTCTTTCCTTAACATTTTTTTTTTCTTACATAACGAAAACGAATTAAAATGAGTGGAAAAACACAACCTATAACACTTATGCCTTTGAAAAATTAGTGTTAGTGTAATCCATTTTAAAGTTCTTATTTTCTGAAAAGGAGAGTTTATTTTCTTATAAATGCAAAATTATAGACTTCTTTATTAATCTTCTTTTGTTGGGCCAGATATTTTATTCACTCATATTTTTATATTTAGAAAATGAGGTTATAATTTTCTTCATTTCCCAACTTCTTTTAAAGAAAAAACAGCAACAACAACAACAACAAAACACATTGGCTATTGAAATAAAACTCAAAATTGCCAATGAGGTAAGTAAAGCCAGTCATTTAGTACCTCATTTACACTATAATATCAGCCTGGTATTTTATGTCACTATGGGAGGGAAGACAACAAGGGTGCATTCTAAGGTTGATAGCAAGAATCATACAAAAAAATTATGTGTCATGTAATTATAAGCATGTTTTGTTTGTTTCAGTGGAAAAAAAAGCAACAACATTCACCTCTGTGTTCTTTCCTTCAGTGCTTTTCTCTCTTTTGCCCAAACCTGCAGTCAGTTTGGAGGCAGTTAGAAGGAGATGAAAGCAATTTGCTGTGGAAGCTAGAATATTAAGTGCTCTGGCAAGCATTTGGATCTCTCTCTCAAGAAGAAAGGAGCAAAATGCCAAATTCTTACCATGCTGAAAGATAGAAACTAACTGGGGTTGATTCTGAAAACATTTTAAGCTCATGAAAACAAAGATTCGTGAAAATTACCACTGAACTCTTTTCTTCTGTAAACCTCTGTTTTATGAGGGAATTTAAAAATATTTGGAAATATGTATAAAATTAATCTTCTACTTACCATTTCTTCAGCACATAACATTTGTGGTTTTTAACTGCTGCTCAGTTCCCTCTCTTGGTAATGCCATTCTACACTCTTCAATTCTTGTCAAACCCTGTTAAATATCAATTTAATCAAGGCAGAGTTCAAAATACAAAATGCAAATAAAAATCCATCTTCTAAAGTTATGTACAAAGGAAAAACCAAAAGTGCAAAATCCAAGCAAAGTACAGTAAACTGCACATTAATAGCAGGATAATAGTTAGGCTGCCTGGGTTCAACTCCCAGCTCTGTCACTTCCTGGCTGCATGGCCTCATTCACCTTGCTTAGTTAGCGCTCTGCTTCTCTGTCCCCTCCTCTGCCAAATGGGGCGGACAGCTCATCTACATCATAGGAATATCGTGATGTTTAAATATGATGGCTCATGTAAAGTATTAAGCCTAAGATAGTCAAAGAAGTTAGGAGAGCCAGGTGACACTTGGTAAATACTCAGCAGGGTTCATTATTAGTTTTGTTGTTATTATTATTATTGTTATAAAAGTTTTTTTTAACTAGGAAAATATTAGGTTGGCCTTAAAGTTCATTTGGTTTTTTTCCCATAAGATGACTCGAATAATGCTTAGTTGTCAAACTTCATTTGAAACAATTTTGTTAGATTGTATTGTAATAACTGTCTTATCAGCTGTGCAATTAAAAAAGACATCAAAATTGGTGAATTTTTGTGTAGCCATTTTAATATTGAAGATGGAAGAAAATATACATTTTCAGTATGTTATGTTTTATTATTGTAAGAAAGGTAAAAACACAGCTGAAGTACAAAGAAAAGATTTGTGCAGTGCATGGAGAAGGTGCTATGACTGAACATGTCAGAGTGATTTGGGAAGTTCCATGCTGGAGATTTCTGGCTGGACAATGCTCCACAGTTGCGCAGACCATTCAGGGCGACAGCAATCAAATCAAGACATTAATTGAGAACAATCAGTGTTAAACCAGGTGGGAGATTAACAAGATACTCAAAATATCCAAATCAATCAAGGTATTGGTGAAATTAAAAATGTGTCTTGTATTGTACAGAAAAAACCGAACAAACATTTTGGCCAACCCAATATGATCTTGAAAACATCTTAATATCAATAAAATGCCAACATATAGCATAGCATGGTGACATAATTCATTTTTTATTTAAATCCCCAAATGAAGAGAAGTAAAATCTGAGAAGTTATAATATAGTTATATAGTACGTGTGTGACCTGACAATTCAGCATTGTTTGCCAAAAAGAATCTAAATTAGTAAATATCTAAATGATAGAATATTTTATAAATGCTTAGTTGTAATTCATTTAAGTGCATAAATTAATAAACTAGGACCACCAAAGTATTATGTGATTTAATACTTAATGAATTTCCTTTGATAAATCCCTAAAACTTGTATTACAATTTTTAATTATTTTTAAATACAAATAATTCATACTTAACTATTTCTTATGAAGTTTGTAAACAGGTATATGTTAATACTTCCATCCTAAATAATGCATACAAACTTTATTATTTTTATATTTTTTATTTGTTGATAATTAAGTCTCATTCTTTCTTTATTTTAAATATATTTTATTTATATTGCTATTATAGTTGTTCCAATTTTCCCCCCTTTGCACCCCTGCACCCAATACCCCATTTCCTCCAGCAATGCCCCCTTTAGTTCATGTCCATGAGTCATGCATATAAGTTCTTTGGCTTCTCTATTTCCTTTGTTCTTCTTAACATCCCTCTGTTTACTCTGTAACCACCAATGTGTACTTTTTTTTTTTCTTTCACATCCAGACAATTCACCATTTAATTACTGCCTTCTGTCAGTTTCTCAAATCATATCAAACTTCTCTCAAAAGTTTTCTTTTCATTATTCCAAAATGCCTATGTTAATTCATTTGTTTAAAGAATTACTCTTTTAAGTAATATGAAGTGCAATATTACCAAATACATGTAAAATACATTTAAATACATACAGTTTTTTACACATTTAAAGTGCATACTGGATTTTGGAGAGTTAATACAAAAAATTTAAATTATGCCAATAGCTTATATAATTATTATATGTTAAATGATAGTATTTTAGATATATTGTAGCAAGATAAAGCAGTTTTTTCCTCTTCAATACTTATTTTACTCTGGAATGCTATTTTTGTGAAGTATATCACAGAAATGGTGTATTGGAGAACTCGCTTTTGTGAACATTGTCCTAGAGACAGTGCCAAACCCATAGTAAAAAATGAATTTGGTTTTTGAGTCAGATCCTCCCCCACTCCAATAATACAACTCAACTTTATTTTAAGCAACTGGAACTACAACTTATTCTTTTTGGAGTTTTTCATCTTAAATAGTAGATTATTTATTTATTTAGGCTGTGCACCAGTCTTACTTCTTTCAATACCCTCTGTTTTACCTCTACATGTGTTTCACAAGTTGCAGTGCTCAGCTGGTCCCCAGAGTAGAAATTATTATGTCTACTAAGTTGAGGTAAAAAATAAAAATCCTTAGGATTTAAATAATTTTGTAGGATAGTATTCTAGCTATTTTTGAACTTGTGGTTGACTTTCTGTGTGGTCCTAAACTAACCCCTGAACTATTTAAGAGTCTGTTGAGGTAGAGATTAGGTATGTTCACATTTCCATAATAAAGTTTGCTATAGCATTAATTCCTTTTCCCAAGCATCCCCAGTTTGGGGGCCTTCATAACTGGAAATGTATTATTTCCATGGTTTAGTTGAAAGGAATCTCATCTAATTTACATGCTAATATGAGAATATATATTGTCTATGTACACGAATCATGTAGTTTAGTAATTTGCAACTTCCATCCAAATTGGTCTTCATTCTCAGCCTCTTTTCTAACCTAAATATTAACTGATTTCACAACACACCCGTGACCAGTTGGTTGCTATATAAAACATAAATTGCTAACAAAATTTATATACTACACACCCACAAATAAGCACATATTTTATAACAGTGAATAAGAAAGATAGCATGTCTTCTATGTAATATACATCCACATTTTCTTACTTTTTTCTTCTTAACTGCATTTGATTTTTCTGAGTTATTGCAAGTAACCTGATTTTCCCATATTGTGAAATGATTCCAATCTAAGAAAACTTAACCTGCAGTAACACAGATATGAGTAATATACACAATTGTACCTTATTTAGTAAAATCTATTTATAACAAGATCACTTTAAAGCATTAAAAGCATCATATGTTAAAGTTGGTTCTTATCCATTCAGCTCTCTATGTATTTTGATTGGTGAATTTAATCCAATTATCTTTGTACCTGTTTTCCTGTCTGTCTGCCTATTTCTTAAACTTCTTAAAGCAGACCCTTTAGCATCTCTTGCAATGCTGGTTTGGTGGAGATGTGTTCTTTTAGCCTTCTTTTGTCTGGGAAACTCCTTATTTCACCTTCCATTTTGAATGACAGCCTTTCTGGGTAGAGTATTCTTGGTTGCAGGCCTTTGTTTTTCATTGCTTGAAATATTTTTTGCCATTCCCTTCTGGCTTGTTGTGTTTCTGTGGAGAAATCAGCTGATAACCTTATGGGAGCTCCCTTGTATGTTATTAGCTGTTTCTCTCTTGCTGCTTTTAGGATTCTCTTCTTGTCTTTGAATTTTGCCATTTTCATGATGATGTGTCTTGGAGAGGGCCTGTTTGGGTTCATCTTCCTTGGGACCCTCTGTGCTTCCTGAGTTTGCATGATCTTTTCTCTCCTCAAGTTAAGAAAGTTTTATGTCATTACTTTTTCAAAGAGGTTTTTTATCCCTTGTCCTCCTCTTCTCCTCTGGTATCCCTATGATACGGATGTTATTATGTTTCATGTTGTCCTGCAGCTTTCTTAAAACCTCTTCATTCTTCTTCAGTCTTTTTTTCCTTTTATTGCACTGACTGGAAATTTTTTTCTACATTAACCTCCAGCTCAATGATCTGATCCTCTGATTTCTCTAGCCTGCTTTTGATTCCTTCTACTGTGTTCTTCAATTCAGAAACGGTATTCCTCATTTCCTCCTGCCTCTTATTTGATGGTGTCTATGTCCTTTTTAATGCTGGTGTAGTTCTCAGCAAGTTCCTTGTAGCTTCCCTGGAGTTCTTTGTAGTTCTCCTGGAGTTCTTTGTAATTCCCCTGGAGTTGTTTTTAGTTTTCTTTGAACTTGCTGAGCTCATTGAGCTTCTCTATTATCATTATTTTGAATTCTATGTCTGATAGGGTGCTTGCCTCTATTTCATTTTGCACTCTTCCTGGGGATTCCTCCTTTCCATTTGCTGAGAGTTTATTTTTTGTCTCCCAATTTTAGGTGGCTCTTGTTTGTTTCTGCTTCTTAGATTGGTCTGCTTTGACTTACTGTCTTAGTGGTGTGACCTTCTGTGGTGTAGAGATGCCTAATGTACACAAACTTTAGCTCATCCTTTAGCTGTATAAGAAATTTGGAGTCAGCCCTGGCTGGTGTGGCTCAATGGATTGAGTGCCAGCCAGCCTGCAAACCAAAGGGTGGCTGGTTCAATTCACAGGGCACATGCCTCAGTTGCAAGCCAGGTTCTGAGGTTGGGGTGTGAGAGAGGCAATCACGCATTGATGTTCCTCTCCCTCTCTGTCTTCATCCCTTCCCTTCTCTCTAAAAATAAAGTCTTTAAAATTGTTTAAAAATTAAATTAAAAAAAAAGAAAATTGGAGTCAATCAAATTGTAATGTAACATTCTACTTATTTCTCAGCCAACTCTGTGCTGTTAATTGAGATCAGCATGATCAGCCTACTCTAAAGGCTTGCTGTACCAGAGTTACTTTGACAGAGGGGTGGATGAGAAAAGAGTCAGCACCTTAGATATGGGCAGTTGTTTTCTATAAGCCATGTTTCAGATGACTGAAGTGTTTATGGGAGGCTAAAGATCTTTGTGTTTGTTTACAGTATTCACTCCAGAAAAAAATTCACTTGGGGAAATACAACCCAAGATTACCTAAGGGTAAGCAAAAAAAGTATACACATTTACCTTTTGGGTTACACAATTTCATACTTTAATACATTATTGATACTACAAGATAGGCTTAACACTTAGTTTCTAAAAGAAAAATGGAGGGGTCTATAAATCTTTTTAACCTGGATAAAGGCAGGAAAGTCTTAAAGGTTATTAAGAGAGAAGCAAAAGATGATTATTCTTTGGCATGCAACATAAGATTAGGTGTCATTGAGGATTGATTCGGAGGACCAGGTTATCATCAGAGAATAGTTAGAATAAATTGTATTCATCACCTCCCTGAACTTGAGTAAACATACCTTGATTTCTTATGACAAGTACATGGCTTACTAGAAGGGGCTGGAACCTGAAATTACACACATCCATTGGCTAGAAGAGGTTAAAGGAAACAACCTCAACCTTATGTCCTGCATAGGTATAGTCTTTTACTATTCCCCTACCCATACACACACCCTTTGAATTTTCAAGAGGGTTGATATGTCTGGGAAAGTTGTTAGCAAGAGAAGTTCAAGGCAAAGTACTAATCATGATCCCCAACAGATAGCAGAGCTCATGTTGAGGAATCCCAAAGTCTAATCACTCAGTGACAATTAGAGAAGCTGAATTGCAAAGCTGTGGTACTAGCCTGGAAAGAGAATATTAAAAGATCTAATCTCAGGTGGAGCTATCAATAGGATACAAGATGTTAGGAAACTGAGACAAAAGCCTATTTTATTAAAGGAGGGTAAAAAATCAACAAGAATGAATTGTTGTAGATAGTTGGACAGAGGTGGTTGAGCTTGGGCCTCAAGTCAGAATTGTCCTCACAGGCAGGGAAGAGAGGAGAAGGGGAAATCAGGAGGGTAGGAGCTTGAGTCTTGTAAGTGGGGAAGTCATGGCCGTGGCTGTGAGGCAGAATAAGCACTGCATCACTGACAGGCGAGAATTGATGTTCCCAGTGGGAGCATTCATACGGGGAGCATTCAGGAGGGGAGTTAATGTGAGCACAGACTGATGGGAGGGAGAGGTCTCAGGACACAAGTGTTCCTGGGCCTAAGTCTTGGTGGAAGTTTCCTGGGTAATTTCTGGTAGAGCAATCTTTCTAAAATGCAAATCTGATTCCTGCTTCAAATCCTCCAGAGGCTCCATAGCACTGAGGGGAAGGTGCAAATTCCATAACATGGCTTGTATGATCTTTGCTTTCAATTCTTGCCACTTTGCATGAACTATTAAGAGTTAACCAGAAACTTGCCATCTTCTCTCAAGCTTCTGTGCTTTGGCCAATACCCTTCTAGAATTCCTTGCTCATTATGTTCTCTTCTTCCCACTGACCCTGACTCATCCTTTATTCATCATCTTCCCTAACTAAGTCCTTTATGCTCTCATAAAATTCCTTGCAGTTATAGTACTCACTCTTAGTGCAGGTTGATCAACCAACCAGTTTTTGGTATTAACTGAAGTTCTTTGATGAATGAATAAATGCATGAGTCAGAGGAGACTCTGTGTGGAGAGAATCAGGGCTAAGATTTAGCCTGGTTTGATGGTCAGCTTGTTTGAAGTCTCAGACCTGATGATAGCTATCCAAAAACTTTCAAGACATCTTCTGTAGCTGGCTTCTACTTCTCAATGGAGCCCTTTGTGGGAAACTGGAACCTTGTGAGGTCAGGATATACAGGAGAATTTCCGTTGTTCAGGGGCTCTGGATTCCTAGTCATGCCTTGGCTGTCAGGAGGAGGTTTCAGGTTCTATATTTTGGAAAGTGGAGAAATCTAAAAGAAATAATGTAGTTTCTGTCGTCCAGACCCTGGGGGAGGAATGACATTAGGAAGACCTTCTTCCCTAGCTTTAATTTTTAGCCACGGCTTTGAAGGCCATAGTGGGGTACTTGGCAGGTGTCTGAAGATGAGATAGATTTGACAATGTGCCAAAGTTGTTGCCATGACAAAATGTTGTTTAGCAGCTATATTCATGTATCTTTCGTTTTGGCCTTACTGATCTTTAGCAAGAAAAATATTAACATTCAAATTCACCAGAAGGATAAGAATAGCATCTTTAGGTGTAGAATTGTCAATGTTCTTTCATAGTAAAAAACAAACAAACAAACAAACAAAAAAACCAAAACAAACAAACCTGTCCAAATCTGGGGTAGAAAATTGGCTTGGGGGTAGTGAATGTACCCCCCCCCCCCATTGGAGTTGGAAATAAGATGGAGCACATTGTTCTGGCCAAGGAGTTTCCCAAGTCTGAAGTTTGGGCCAAGTGTGAACCCGGAGGTAGAGGTGAGGGGTCAGCAGCTGGAAACCAACTTCATGATCAAGAAGTTTGTAGGACAGAACCTGATACAACCCTGAAACTGTGTAGTGGGATGAAAGCTTTGATGGAGCAGGCTCTGTCCTGGCTGGGCAGGAGTCCCTCTGAAGGGGACAATTCCTGTGGCTAGGTGAAGCTTGGCAGGACTCACTAAAAAGAGGAATCTCTGTTTTTGTTGGAAATACCTGCTATCGCTTAACTTTCCTTTTGCTGATACTTTCTGATACCCTATTTAAGTGAACACCACTTTCAATAAAAGTAGTCACATGGAATAATTATTAAATTAATACTAAAAATAGAACATTGCTCCTCCAAGTACATTTCAAGGACAAATTTTAAGTTTGGAAAATACTCCACATTCATCTTTTCTCTGTGATTCACTGCACATTATAAAACTCTGAGACTTTTTTTTTTTTAATTTTATTGTTGTTGTATTACATCCATCCCCTTTTTGCTCCCCTCTGTCCCCCCACCCACCCACCCATTCCCCCCAAAGTCAATCCTACCTGTTGTCCATGTCCATGGTTCCTTTATACTAGGTTCTTGTCTAAGCTGCTCCCCTTCTTTGCCTCTACCTCTCCCTCCCCCCTACCCCGTTCCCCTGACCACTGAAGGCCTATTCCTTGTATTCATATACTTGGTTCTGTTTTGCTTGTTGTTAGTTTTGTTCATTATTTTATAGTAAAGAAACCTGTTACTTCCAATCTTCGTTTACTATGAAACCATCTTGTGGGGTGTAGGGTGGGGCTTACTGTAGGTAAAGATTAAAGAAACATTTGACATAGTGAATGAACTGCTAAAGATGAGGCAAAAATCACTTGATTGGAACCAAAAGGAAATTGAGATGCTGGAGCCAAGATTCTCCAAAAAGTTTAAATTCAAAAACATCTGTAAAGCTTATTACACTGGGCCTTTTGCATAGTTGATACTAGGTCAGTCAAATATATTCTATATTTTAAATTTATAATGCAAAATAAAAATAGAACTCATTTATTCTGAAAATTTTTTCAGTGAATGTCAGGCAGCCACCTTTATAAATTTCAGAGAAAAAAAAATATTTGAGGTAGCCAGATTTGCTCAGATGGGTTTTAAATGGCTTATAAAAAAATCGGAAGTCCAGCTATCAAATTTTAGGATTAAGGGGGATGGCAAACTCAGATGCCTATGGGGTGAGGCAGATACCCAGAATCAGTGAGTGAAACTGGCTGGTTGTGGATTGAAAAATGCATGCTCATTAATGGAAGCAGCTGCTGCAGGAGATTGGCTTTTGGGAGAATGTAGACCTATTGTTCTTGAATTTTTCAGTTTTTACAGTAAAGCAGGAAATCTGGATCTTTATGTAAAATCGCTCAAATTTTAAATGTTGGTGTTGTTTTAAAAAAAAAAAACAATGCAAATCGAATAAAACACATTCAGGGATTGGTTTACAACTTCTGAATTAGGCGAATGTAAGACGGCATCCACAGCAGAACACAGGCAACTCATACTGGCTCAGCTCGGGGTTCTGTCTGTCATTGGTCACTTTACAAAGAAACTAGTGTAGCGATGCTCCGAGCCAACCCTGCAACTGTGGTGTTTTTATGAACCTTGTAAGCATATGCTTCTAAATAAAGTCACACTACATTTCCTAATGGCAGTGCAGGATTTGAATTAGAAAAGATTTACTAAAATACTGATAGGAGAAAAACTGACCAAAAGTAAAGTAGGTTTCTTAACTGTAAGAATATTTTGATGATTATATTTTTATATGATATAATAATTTATATTAGAATATTTGATAACTTTATTTTTTTGGAGTATGACCAGCAACAAGTTGAATTTTGAATAAATACTACTATATTACTTTTTATTATTATCTTTGAATGACGAAATGAAGAGCATGTAATAATATCTTGTCAAAAAGATTGGGTATTTTAAAATGTCACTGCAGTATTAATGAAGGTGGTTTTATTTTTGCTATTAAAATATTAGATAGGTTTCAAAATTAAAAATGTACTCACTTTTTAAAATTAGAATTTATACTACACATACATTTGACATGTACATATCATTCATTGTATAAGTAAAAGTAATTCTTTTAAAAATATTTTAATTTTAAAATAGTTTTAGACATACGGAAAGTTACAAAAATAGCAGGGTTTCCATATACTCAACTTCCCCTAATGTTAATCCCTTATATAATTATGGTACAATTACAAACACCAAAACATTAACACTGGTAGAATACTCTTAACTTACATACATACTTTATTTGATTTTATCAGTTTTTGCAACTAACCTCTTTTTTTCCAGTCAGAGATTCAACTTGGAATCATACATTGCACTTAGATCTCCTATTTTAATAGTCATCTGTGATCTGTGACAGTTCCTCACTCTTTCTTTGTCTTTCATGACCTGAGGTTTTTGAAGAGTACTGGTCAGTTATCTTGTAGAATACCTCTCAACTTTAGTTTGTCTGTTTTCACTCATAAATATATTGAGATTATTCATTTTTGGCAAGAATACCTCAGAAGTGATGTGCCCTTTTCAGTGTACCATATCAGAGTAGGGTGTGATGGTGATGCCATTATAATTTTCTCTTCTCTGTTAATAAGTATCTTGGGGATACTTTGAGAATATTCAAATATTTTTTCTTCTCCTCAAGCTTTCACTCACTTTTAAAGCAACCATCAGATTCTGCCTGCAGTAGTTAATATTGTGCCCTTCTAAGGATGGGTTTCTTTTTCCCCTTCTTCTACATGTATTAATTGGGATTTCTCTGTGAGAAAGAGCAGTCCCTTCTCTCACATTTACTTAGCTATTCAGACATTTATTAATATCTCTATGGGCTCATTCACTTTCATTTTGTGGGTTGTAATCCAATACTATAGTTATTTATTTTGTTTCTCAGTTCTTCCAGTTTGGGCCATTAGTAGATCTCTTGGGTGACACCTGTGCTCTTTCAACATGCCTCTGTCTTCCTTTGAGCTCTTCTTTACTTTCTAGCACCACAAAATTGTTCTAGGCTAATCTGAAATTTTCTCTTCCCCAACCCTATAATAAAATGAATATGGCTTGGTTTCTTTTATTGGAGAATGGTATTTAGAAACCAAGATAGGCATTGAATGTACTCATAGCTACATAGGGTGGTCTTGCTTCTGAGCAGTCATTGTTTTTAGCCATTTGTACCTTTCTCCTAGATCATGACATTCAGAATATACGTTCATGTTTTTTAATAAATGCATTTAAGACTATGAGTTTTCCTCTAAATACTTTAATATGTATAATGTTTTCATTATCATTTATTTCTAAATAGTTCATATTTTTGACTTTTATTTCCTCTTTGGCTCAACGTTTATTAGATATTTAAGTTTCAATGTATATAGATTTTTGACTGCCTTTTTGTTTTAAATTTTTCATGTAATTTTTGTGGGAAATGAATGTGGATATGTATATATTTTCTTTTTGAGAATATGTTAAAATTTCAATTGTGGCTGATTATATCATCAACTTTTATGATTATACCATGTGTTTGGAAAACTGATTATTAAATATAACTCTAATTATATCTATATATCAACCTTGTTAATTATTATTCAAATACTCAATATCTTCACCTATTTTTCATGTCTTGGTGACCATTTCTTTTCTGTGAGAAATGTGTTTAATACCTTACACTGTCATTGTTAACTTGCTCTCATCAGATTTTTAACAGATTTTTCTTTACATATTTTGAAGTACATAAAAGTTTATGGTTATCATTTTTCTTGGTGGATTGGGATTTTTGTCAAAATGAAATGGTTGATCCATCTAATGTTTTGCTAGTTGTTAATGTATATTTTATCATTTTAAAACATCTGTATTATATATAGTTTATATTTTATACATTTCTCTGTTGAATTTTTTTTCTTTTTCTTTTTTTTTAATGTGACTCCTGAAAATAACATTTGGCTGACTTTTTCTCTTAGTCTCTTAGTATGCTAAGACAAGTACTTGTCAGGTTACAAAATAGGGCTGAAAATAGTATTCATTAAAAATATTTTATAGGTATACTTAGGCTTTTGGGATCTCTCTGCACTTTACCTCCCAAAAGACTTATAATTAGCTTCTGACTCTGGCAGATGGCTTAAGTACTATCACAAAACAGCTAGTTCCCCACCCGATTATTCCACAGTGAAGCCCGTCATTTAATAATTCCTGCAGATAGCATGTTAGTGCCTCCGTTAATAGGCTTTTTTTATTAAGAGAAAATTGTATAATGAATACCCTTAACACAAATTCAAAAATTACCAAGATTTCGTCGTATGTCTGTTGTTTTTTTGTTGTTTGCTGAAGTAATTTAAGGCAAATCCAAGACTGCATGCTCTTTTCATTTCTCTTTACTTCAGTTGATGTGCCATTTCCTTATATAACTGTATTATTATGCCCAAACTAGCAGTAGTTAGTCTAATTCATCTAATTCCCAGTTCATAATCAAATTTTCTCAATGTTTTTTATCCTCACCTGAGGACATGTTCATTGATTTTTAGAGAGGGGAAGGGAGGGAGAGAGGGAAGGTGAGAAACAGCAGTGTGAAAAAGAAACATGGATCAGCTGCCTCCCACATGCATCCCTACCAGGGCCATACCCACGACCTAGCAATGTGCCCCGACCAGGAACTGAACCTACAACCCTTTGACTTATGAAACACTCTAACCAACTGAGCAACGTGGCCAGGGCTCTCAGTTCTTAAATTTTATTTTTACAGTTTATTTGTTTGAGTCTTGTTCTATACAAGGTCCACATGTCACATTTGGTTGTCATTTTTCTTCTTTTATATAGAACCAACCCCCTTTCTCCCTTTGTCATCATTAACTTGTAGAAACTGGATCAGCTGCCCTTTAAATGCCTCATTCATAAATATGAATAGACAACAAAGAATCTTTAGACTTTTATAATGGCTATAATTTTATTTTAATTTTTAAACTTTTCTTTTTCAATTACAATCAACATTAAATATTATTTAATATTAGTCTCAGGTGTATAGCACAGTGGTTAGACAACCATATAGTTTACAAGGTAATCCTCCAATAATAGTTCAAATACTCACCTGGCACCATCCATAGTTATCACATTATTATTGATTATATTCCCTAGGCTGTAATTTACATCCCTGTGACTATTTTGTAACTCCCAATTTGTAGCTCCTAATCTCTTACCTGGTTCACCAATACCTTACCCACTAGCAATCATCAGTTCTCTATTGAGTCTGCTTCTGTTTAGTTGGTTAGTTTTATTCTTTAGATTCTGCACAGAAATGAAATTATATGGTATTTTTCTTTCTATGCTTGATTTATTTCACTTAGCATAATACCCTTTAGGTCCATCTATATTGTCACAAATGATAAGGTTACACTCTTTTTTATGGTCGAGTAATGTTTCATTGTATATATGCACCACCAGTTTTTTTTATCCACTCAGCTATTGGCGGGCACTTGAGTTACCCCCATATATTGGCTCTTATAAATTACACTGCATGTGTTTTTTCAAATTAGGGTTTTGGTTCTCTTCAGATATATACCCAAGAGTGGAATTACTGGGTTGTAAGGTAGTTCTACTTTTAATTTTTTGAGGAAACTACAAAGTGTTTTCAGCAGTGGCTGCACCAATCTGCATTCCTACTAGTAGTGCACAAAGGTTTCTTTTTCTCCACATCCTTACCAACACTTATTTGTTGATATATTGATGATTGCCATTTTGATGGATGTGAGGTGATAATCTCATTGTGGTTTTAATTTGCATTTCTCTGATAATTAGTGACAAAGAGTATCTTTTCATATGTCTGTTGGCCATCTTTATGTCCTTTTTGGAGAGGTATCTTTTCAGGTATTCTGTACATTTTTAAATTGGATTGTTTGTGTGTGTGTGTATTGAGTTGTATGAATTTGTTGTAAATTTTGGATATTAACCCCTTATCATTTATATCATCAATGAATATCTTCTCCCATTTACTAGGTTGTCTTTTCATTTTGTTGATGGTTTCCTTTGCTGTGTAAAAACTTTTTGGTTTGATATAATTCCATTTGCTTAGTTTTTCTTTTGTTTATGATATATAAGAAAACAATATTGCTAAGAGGAATGCCAGAGAATTAACTGCCTATATTTTCTTCTAGGAGTCTTATGGTTTTGTAAATTTAAGTAAGGATCTTCAGATTTTTAAGGGAAGCTTCAAATGTGAAAGACAAAAATAAAAACAAAGGAAAAATTCAGTGAGCTGAAGGAAACTTTAAAAAATACAATATACTTGATATCCTCAAAAGGATAATAAATTATATCCATGAAACAAGAATAGGAGTAGTAAAAAGGTTTTCCTTTAATACTCAGAATTGTAGTTAAAATATGATAGCTGAAATTTAAAATTTTAGGCAAAATGGAAAATAATGACAATGGAACAAAATGTCAAAATTGATAAGATATCAAAGAAAGGTTAAAAAAATCAGAAGGTATCTCCAGGAGGTCGCACACCCAAGACAATAGAAGAATATTCCAAAAAGAAAACAGAGGAAATGGAAGGGGAGGGAATTATTCCCTCTAGGGATGTCATTGGACTTCTCAGAAGCTGCACTGGAAGTTAGGAAAACAGTAGAACAATGCCCTAATTTTCTATTGAAGAATATTTTTTCTCACTTGTGATTCTAAATCTAGTCAAAGTGTCCAGTCTGAGATAAAAATGAAGACAAATTCAGATATTCAAGATCTCAGATTTATTCCCCATGCCCAAAAAGATCCTGGAGGACTTATTCTACTTAAAGGATTAAACCAAGAAAGATGACAGTTGCATAGTCAAACCAGAGCATAACCAAGACAGGAGTAGGGAAATGGAGTGATCTAGGAAAGCTCTCTCCTAGAAAAGAAATGATATGGAAGGATTATCTACTGTGTCAGAAGGGAATGAGAGAGAAGCATTACACCTGTCGGATTTGGAAGAAGTATCAGTGATAGGCACACAGAAAAGTATAAAAGAAGAAAAGGAGATGGTTTTTAATCTGGGGGCAACAAAAATAGTTGTACAAGAATAGAAATGTGATAATGGCATAACATGTGGCTCATTAATAAAGAATACTGTAATTATTGAATTAAAAGGTTGATTTATATTGGGAGGATGAGGGAAGGAATGCTGTATGTGTGTGTGTGTGTATAGTGTTTATGTGTGTAGATATGTGTAGGATTGTGGTAGAGACTGCTGGCTGCCTAACCTAACATTCATTCTCCCTTCCCTCTTAGTAATAGAAATGTGGATATATGCGTATATCTGGGGACTAATCTTTCTAGTTAAAAGACTACATTACCCAGCTTTACTTACAACTAGGTATTGACACCTAGTTTAAGTGTCTAAGTTTAGCAGAAGTATTCAATGGTACTTTCTGGAAATTGCCTTAAAAGGCAAGACTAAGTCATTATTCTCTTCCTGCTGACAGTCTGCAATGGAAAAGCAATTGATGGTGTTTCTGCCATTATCATGGTCTAGGAAAATAAAAGACACACACCAAAAATGGAGAACAGAGAGAACTGGAGGAATCCTGACGCCCTGTTGACACTATAAAGTTATCATATCTACTTTAGACGGGCTACCAGTACATTTGTTTTATGTAATATACCCTTGTATCTTAAGCCATTGCATGCAAATCTCAGTTATATGTAACATAACCAGACCTTAACTGATTTGTAATTCACTAAATAATATCTAAAATGAAATATATTAATAGTACAAGTGTGTTATTTAGTAACACAAAGGTAAATACTGTAAACAGAAAAAATCGAAAGTACAATAGTTGCTTGGGAATTGGGGTAAAGGCAAACAATTACTCTATTTTCTCATAACTCTTAACCCAATAATATTTGACATTTCAAATTATGCATATGTCTTACTCTAATAAAAAATAAATAGGTATTTCTTGAGTTACATTTATATTAGTATTTCAAGTAAAAATACATGTTCATTGTAAAAATTCAAACAGTACAAAACAGAGTAAAACTTTTGCCTCCCATTATTATTCTGAGCCTTTCCCTGGCCCATCAGTCTGCTGTCCTCCCAGGAGGAAGGGATGTTTTGTTTTGTTTTTTTTTTTTTAATTTCATTATTTTCAGAAAGAGGGGAAGGGAGGGAGGCAGAGAAGGAGAGAGACATCAATGTATGGTTGCATTTCACCTGCCTCCAGCCACAGACCTGATTGGAGACCTGGTTTGCAACCTTGTTATGTGCCCTGGCTGGGGAATCGAACCTGCGATTTTGGGTTCGCAGGCCGGCGCCTTAACCACTGTGCTACCAGCCAGGGCCAGAAGGGATGTTTTTGACATGTGCCTCTCCACATTTTCTCTAGATCCTCATTTAGCATACATAGAGATGCATAGTTTCTTCTATTTGCTTATTTTTTATTAAAAGTGTATTTAAATATTAATTTAAGAGAATGCTCATGAGAGAATATTTAGGCTTCTAATGGATATTGTTTGTTTATCTTTTTAGAATCCAAGCTGAAAACATGCAGTTAAAAAGTCAGCAAAATGAATTTCAGAGAGTACAGAAAGAATTGAATCATTTGCAACATGAGTTAAAAATTAAACAAAGACAATCAAAGATCCTCAGGTAAGATTATCTTTAAATGATAGAAAATTATAAAGATTGAAAAGATACATTTAATACTGGCTTTATAAACGTTCAAACACAATGCAGAAGAATAGGTTATATATTTGGTGTGGTTGAAAAAAATGGAAATAACTTCACTCTTATTTTAACCATTATCACAACTGAACAGTTTTTCCAATAAAATTTAAATCAGGCAAACATGTTATTCTTATTTTGCAGTGACATTTAGGTTGAAAACACAGTAGTAATACATTTTTTCCTTGACTAGTATTTCTTGGTGTATTTGGCACCAAAGAAAAACAAATAGAGAAAATTCCTAAATATAGTAATAAAACTGCTAAATTTAAGAATCTCCACCATAAATGGTATTACTCCTGCTTTTATATATTCTTTGGAGAGTTTATAATACAGAGGTAAAACCCACTTTTCTAAAGAAACTAGAAATTACCTTTATCTTTTCTAAATCCAAAAAGGGAATTGAATAGAGAATATCCAAAAGGATATTTTTTTTGAATTGAGTAACTTAATTCTTGGGAAGTAAGTTAAATGAACATTACAAATAGACACAGGTTCAGGGTGACTAAAATATATGCTGGATCAATATTTTAAATATTAGGTTCTGTTTTTTTTTTTTTTTTTCTTTTTCTTTTTTGGTCTACTACTTATTGCCTGGAACATCGTGCTGCTAAAAAAATGATCTGGGCTAATAATTTTTTTATACACTATCTGGTGATAACTTGCTGGCCATATACCTTTCATACATGCCTTGCTCAATAAATAATCTTTGAATAAATGAATGAGTCTACTCACAAAACACATGACCGTTTTTTGTTCTCAGAAATCTCCTCTGCTGTTTCCTAGAAATCAGTTATTGAATCAGCAGGAAACCACTCAGGTGAACCCAACTCACCATTTTAGTCATGATGATCAGTATTCAAGCTTGGCTCCTATCATAGCTTTGGCCCAAGTCTGCTATGTAATTTATATTCACTTTTATACGTTTCCTATTGTGAATTATTAAGAAATAGTTTGAAATATAAAGTACTTATTCTTTAATTTTTCTTATTTGTAAATCTATCTAGACTTTATCATCTCTGAAATTTTCCACACCAACTCCCCCAAATTTCTCCTCCTAGCTCTTACTTTACCTTCAACTCTTCAGCCTCATGAAGGCTTCCAGAATTTTCTCTGATTTTTCCCAGTCATTTCCTGGCTTTACTTTGTTTTCTAGTTTTGATCCTACAGTTAAGTCACCTGACCTTAAAAAAGCAGCTTTACTGAGACATAATTACAGACAAAAAAATGTATCCATTTTAAGTGGCAAAGCAACGATTTTTAGTAAACAGAGTTGTGCAACCTTTACTACCACATCCAATATTAGAATATTTGTGTCATCCACAACATCATCATGCCGTTTGCATTTATTCTCTGCCAGTCCTAGGCAATCTTCTTTCTGATTTATCAGTTTTCATTTTTTGGCATTTCAGACACATGGAATTATATGATATGTGGTCTTTTACACCAGGCTTCTCATTGTGTTTTTGAGGTTCATTCATGTTGTATCATGCATCAGCACTTTGTTTTTTATTGCTTAATAGTTTCCATTGTGTGGATGCACCACATTTTACTTATTCATTTACCTGTTGATGGACTATTGAATTGTTTCCACTTGACACTCATGAATAATGCTACTGTAAACATCAGCTTACACATCTTTGTGCGGATGTATGTTTCATTTCTTTTAGGTAAATCCCTAGGTGGGGCATTACTCAATCATATGGTAAATTTAAAATTATGTTTCTAAGAAACTGCCAAACTATTTTCCATGTGGCTGCATCATTTTATATTCCAACAAGGAATGAGGATTATAGGTTCTCCAAATTCTTAACAGCACTTCTTATTGTCTTTTTCTATTATAGCCATTTTAGTGGACATGATGTGGTATCTCATGTAGCTTTGGTTTTTGTTTCCCAAACAACCAATGATGTTGAGCACCTTTTCATGTGCTTATTTACCATTTTCATGGTTATTTGATGAACTATTCATTAAAATATTTTGCCTAGTTTTTATTTGTTTGTTCTATTATAGAAGTATAAGAGTTCTTTATATGTTTTGGTGAAGTGCTTTATTTGAAGTATGATTTGCAAATATCTTCTCCCATTCTATGGCTTATGTTTTCATTTTTATAACAGTCTCTTTTGGTTATCAAAAGTTATTTTTAATGAAATAAAATTTATCAATGTTTTTAAAAATGGATTGTACTTTTGATAATGTACCTAAGGACTCTAACCAAAGGTTACAAAGATTTCATCCTGTGGTTTCTTATAAAAGTTCTATAGTTTTAGCTCTTACATTTAGTTCTATGATCTATTTTGAATTAACTTTTATGAATGATGTATGGTGAAGATCTAAATTTACCATTTTTCATGTGGATGTTCAATTGTTCCAGCATCATTTGTTAAAAAGACTATTCTTATTAAATTGCCTTGGGGCCTTTACCTAAAATCAATGCACCATAAATGTAAAGACTTATTTCTAGACTCTATTCTATTAATCTATATGTCTATTCTTATGTCAGTACCATACTCTCTTGAATACTTTGGTTTTTAGAAAATTTTGAAATCAAGAAATATGAGGCCTCCAATTTTTTTGTTTGTTTGTTTGTTTTCAAGATTGTTTTGACTATTCTGGGTTGCTTGCATTTCCATATACATTTCAGGATCAACTTGTAATTCCTGCAGAGCAGCATGCCAGGATTTTGATAGGTATAACACTGAATCTGTAAAGCAATTTAGGGAGAATTGATATCTTGATAGTATTAAATCTTTCAACTCATGAACGTGGTGTGTCTTTCTATTGAGATCATTAGTTCTGTAAGAATTTTTTTCTTTTTTAGTACAGTAGTCTGCACTCTTCATGCTAAGTTTACTTCTAAGTATTTTTTTCTCTTTGATGTTAATATGAGAGGGGTTTTTCAAATGCTATTTTGGGGACTGGCCATTGCTATTATGCAGACATAAAATTGATTTTTGCATATGGATCACATATGCAGGTGACCTTGATAAACCCATTTATTTGTTTTAGTATTTGTGTATGTATGTATGTATGTGTGTGCATAGGATATATCTATATAGAGGATTCTTCTACATAGAGGATGTTTCTACATAGTGAGTGTTTCTACATGGAAGATGTTTCTGCCTAGAGGAATTTACCAATACTCCACCTCCTTTTACTTCTCCTCATGTAGTTGTAATTACCCTTTAAACCCCCAGCCTTCATTCCTATGCACAGGTTGTTAAACAGTAGGCCCGCTATTTTTCCAGTACTATTCATATTCCTCACCAATCCAGTTAGACTTCCCTGTACTACTGATCTCTTAGCAGCTGTGCATCTTACCTCATATGGGGTCTGTCCCAAAAGTATCAGCCGTGGGAACTTTTAACTATTTTGACAGTGGCTAGCTACTTTTGAGACAGACCTCGTATTCGCAAAGTTAAGGATACCAACACAGACAGATTTGCTGCAAATCAAATGATGTTTAAGTTTCAGAAGCCCTCACTCAGGACCCCCCTTCCAAGGTTCTTGGAGAGCTCCTGGAAAAAGTAAAATGGTTTAATAGTAATTGGTTAAAAATTTTTTTCTTTTTTACCCTGATTTCTCCTCTCTTAACACTTCTGATGCCAGATGGCTTTGGAGTAGTCGTAAATATTTGGGGGATCTGAGAAAGGGAAAGATGAGTTGAAAATACACCTTTATAACTGCCATTTAGAAAGATACTTTAGAATGCTTCAATAACACAATTAAGGGATTACAGTCTAACAATTTGTATGTGTATGAATTTTTAAAAACTCATAGAATAAAAACAATAAAGATGAGCATTTTAAACAGAAATTATTCTGGCATAAACAAGTTATAATTATGTTTTTCATATTACATCACAAATAAATTAAGGGAGAGATATTTTCAATAAGAGCTCTTAGATTATTTCATAATTCATTCAGTGAAGAGGAGTTAATTATTTGAATACATTGGAGAAATATTTGAGTTTCTTGTTGATTTGACAGGAACTACTAACATCACTAAATATAACCTAGAAGTCATATTATACCACTTCAAGGACATCTCAGATAAACTTGTTCATGAGTTTCATTATTTCAAAGTTATTTTAAGACTAGTCATTTTCCAAAAACATTGAAATGCCAAAAAATTTATAATCATACATTTCTGCTATAATTCCAGTTTATATCTGTCATCTTAGCAAAATTCATCTAGCACCTTTTTCATTTTCCAAATTGTCTTCATTTATATAATAGATTACATGGTCACTCTAACCATTTTTCAAAGAAAACTAGTTTTCAAAGAAATATTTGTTATTATGGTTGCTATTTTTTTTAATCCTATTTTTTTACTACCTTACAGTCAAAGATTGATGGAGGACAAGTATTTCTGGAATAAGACTCTTTCATTTCTTACATTTACTAAAAGGGAGATAACCAGTATTAAAAATGAAGTATATGATCATTTTCAAAACTGGACTTCACTGAAAGAAGAAGTGTTTCTTCAAATTAAAGCCATCAGTGAAACTGCCTTGACAGGTTTGTTGCATATACGTAGAACATAATCAATAATCATATTTTTTCTTTGTAAATATTATCTCATAAGTAATAAAATAATGATATTTTATGTGAAGGAAAAAACCTGAACATAAATGTTCATGGCAGCTTTATTCATAATGGCCCAAAGTGGAAACAACCCAAATTTCATTCAATGGATGAAAGACAAATTGTGCTAGATCTATACTATGGAATACTATTTAACAATAAAAAGGGACAGATTATTAATACATGCTCAAGGGAACTATGCTTAGTGAAAAGAGTCATTCTCAAGGAAATTATGCATTACATGAGTCTATTATATAATATTATTGAAGTAACACGATTATGGAGATGGAGACCAGGTTAGTGGTTGCCAGGGATTATGGCTAGTGCGGATAGCAGGTATGGCTCTGAAAGGGTAGTCGGAAGCAGCTTTGTGGTGATAGAATGGCCCTGTATTTTGATTGTGTTGGTAGTTGTAGGAAGCTATATATGTGATAAAATCATAAACACACACAAATGAGGGTATGAATAACTGGTGAAATCTGAGTCATCTCTGTGGATTGTATCAATGTCCATTTCCTAGATTTGATAGTGTACTGTAGATATACAAAATGTCAACATGGGGAGGAGTGGAGTGAAAGTGTCATGGGACTTCCCTATACATTTCTTTGCAACTTCTCATAAGTCTATAAGTATTTCAAAATAAAAATGTTTTTAAAATCTTCAGTGTTTCATGATCCCATTTTGTTCATTAAATTTAGTCTCTTGCCAGGAAGCACAGAGTCCCAAACAAGATGAACACAAAGAGGATCACACCAAGACACATCATAATTAAAATGCCAAAGGTTAAAGATAAAGAAATAATCTTAAAAGCAGCAAGAGTGCTCGCTTCGGCAGCACATATACTAAAATTGGAACGATACAGAGAAGATTAGCATGGCCCCTGCGCAAGGATGACACGCAAATTCGTGAAGCGTTCCATATTTTTATTATGCTTAGTGAAATAAGCCAGTCAGTGAAGGACAAATATCATATGATCTCACCTCTTACGGGACAATAATGAACAAAACTAACAACAACCAACACAGAACCAAGTATATGAATACAAGGAATAGGCCTTCAGTGGTCAGGGGAACGGGGTAGGGGGGAGGGAGAGGTAGAGGCAAAGATGGGGAGCAGCTTAGAC